>MU014180.1:0-52753 GCA_011075105.1 Heteronetta atricapilla
GGCAGCTAAACACCACACAGCCGTTCGCTCACCCTCCCCCCTCCCTCTCTGGCATGGGGGAGAGAAACGGGAAAGTGAAGCCTGTGGGTTGAGATAAAGACAGTTTATTAAGATAGAAAATAATAATAATAATAATAATAATAATAATATGTACAAACAAGTGATGCACAATGCAATTGCTCACCACCCGCTGACCGATGCCCAGCCCAACCCCGAGCAGCCGGCCCCCCACCCGGCTAGCCACCCCTATATATTGTTCAGCATGACGTCAGATGGTATGGAATACCCCTTTGACCAGTTTGGGTCAGCTGTCCTGGGGCTGTCCCCTCCCAGCTCTTGCTGCCCCCCCCCAGCCTGCCCGCTGGCAGGACAGAGCGAGGAGCTGAAAAGTCCTTGGCTTAGTGTAAGCACTGTTCTGCAGCAATTAAAACATCAGCATGTTATCAACACTCTTCTCATCCTAATCCAAAACAGCACTCTACCAGCTACTAGGAGGAAAAATAACTCAGTCCTAACTGAAACCAGGACAGTGGTCCACAGGCACGTAAAGCACTTCCTCCTGGATGATATGGGACTTGTGTCCTGGGAGCCGTAGTTCCAGATGTTAGACTCCATAAACACTCACACATAAGGGGTTGGCTAAGATCACAGGCTATCTTTATGACACCTTGAGAAAAGTGAGGAATTTATAATGCCCTTTGTCCTGGTTTCAGGACAAATATTTCAAGGACCCAGAAGGGTTCCGCTGGGCTTTTGGCATAGCTGCCTTAGAGACAGAGGGCATTAAACAGTTGTCTACCTTCCAGTTTAGCTGCCGGCCGGGTTAAACCGCCACAATGTTATCAACAAAATAACTGCTCTGTCTCCACCAACTAGCAAAAAGGAAACACAACACCCTAGGCCTTGCGGGGTTCTGAAGAATGCATGTTCCTGGCTATAGTCAGCTTGCGAGTCCTCTATATTGAGTGACTTGAAAGATGAACTATTTCGAGTGCAGTCCGGTGGCTATTTTTTCAGTATGGTGAGGCTTGGCCAACTGAGTATACCACTCCCACAGACACTCCAAAGCAAGCGTTACATGCCACTACTGGAAACACCATCTTGGGCCTGGAAAGGCAAGTTCTGTGGTGTCTTGATATACCAAAGAGAATTAAGTCCAACAATGGGATTCACTTCCGAAACAATCTTATCACCTCCTAGGCCAAGAGGCACGGCATTGAATGGGTATATCATATCCCCTGTGACTGACTTTGGGCTCCCTCTTTCGTAACAGTCTTTCAGGGCAAAACAGATGGTGTTGGATTATCGCATGCTGAAGTCCCTTCTGATTCCATCACACCACTGTGCTTGTCCCGTTCTATCAAAATTAATTAATCATTATCTGCATGACTGTTACTGTGATACCACTAATAGGACATTGTCCTGGTTTCTGCTAGAATAATTTTCTCCTAGTAGCTGGTATGGTGCTGTGTTTTGGATTTAGAATGAGAATAACGTTGATAACACACTGATGTTTTAATTGTTGCAGAACAGTGCTTACACTAAGCCAAGGACTTTTCAACTACCATTGGTGCAAAGTTTTCTCGCTTTTGTTTAAAGGTCTAGGAAAAAAGCTCCAAGAAATTCAGAGCACATGCTCAGTGAGGGGTGATCGCACCTTGGAGGCAGGTAGCTTTTGGGATGGAGGTGTGTTTTGGTATTAAAATGATATTATAATGAGCAAAAGTTCACTGGAGTACAGCATTTTGTCAAAAACATGACAGGTTGTTGACTCAGGGTAGCAAATATGCAGCTTATTGGTCTCGGTGTGCACAAGAACAATCAAGTTCCCATCCAGTCACAGAGCCTGGCCACGGTGTCTCCATTCCACTCTTCACTCCCTAGTGTTCTTTAGAGTCAGCACACCAGGTTCCCCCAGTGTGATAGCATCTAAGGTTGGAGGCCTAGGAAACGCTTAGGTAGTGTGGCTACACTCCACCCTTAAAGCTTCTTCAGTGCTGTACATTTTCTTTAAAATGTGAATATCAGTTTAATTTCTAAGTCACCTTAGGCAACTATTCCACACAAGCCCTGACGGGAAGCTCCGCAAAAAAGTTCCGGCCGCGACTACTCATGGCAGTGCCCCTCTCAGACTACACCTACAATAATGCACCAAGCCAGCAAGCCCCACCTCCTCGCCCTCTGGTGTGTGAAAGGTGATTATGTCGTCACTTCCGCCGCATGGTGGAGGCTGGGAATTCGAGTCGCGATTAGCCAGTGCCTGCCGCGCTTTCCAGCGAGCCGAGGAGCACGAAGTGGTAACGAGCAGGAACGGCAGGGTGAAGGCTCTTCGCGGTGAGTACTGAGAGGACCGCGCGTGAGCGCTATTAGAGTGTAACCTGGCCGGGAATTGAAAACGGATCGATTTAATGCGCGCTTTGATGACGTAATAGCGACTAACGAGGTGGTGGTGTTGCCAGGCGCGTGGTTCGGGCCGACATCGGTCGGTTGGGTCTCCGCCTTAGGGGCGCCCCCATGAGATACTCGCGCTTGCTGGTGGCCGCCCGTATTGTTATCGGAGCGACCGTGCCTCGCGGGCGCTCGGTGCAGGGTAGGCCTTCCGCTTTCTCCCGTTCCTGGGACTTGGCGGGCTCTCATTGGTTTTTCTGCTTGGGGCGGGCTCTGCCGCTGCCTCGCCATTGACAGGGCTTGCGCTGACTGCTATCAGTGTTCGCCAATGGGGCTGTGGCTGGGCACGGGGCGCGCGGACTGAAGCTCAGAGGAGGCAGGCGCAGCTGCAGGTTGGTTTTGTAGAGCCTCTGCTAGCGGTATCGATCGTTTGTGGGGTACTTCTCGGTGCGTGGGCTGGGCTGAGGTGGCTTGGCAGTGAGCTGAAATGTTGTACCGGGAGGGGGTGTATGGGCCTCTGTTCCAGCAAGGGAAAGGCACTGCCTGTGATTTAGTGGGGATGTGTTGGTTGGTGTTGTTATTTTTAAAGGCAAGAATGCAACAAAGTGCACAAAAAGTTTCTGGTTTTGTGGTGTCTTGAAGCAGCCTATGCTATTACCCATGAAGGCCCCAAACATCCCTCAAAGCCTCCTGTCTTGAGAGGGCAACAAGGAGGTGGCAGTAGTTAGGTCAGTGCTTGGTTGGCTGACCTGGTTCATCTGAGTTTCTGTACCACAGCTCTGCCTGTCTGCATGCCTACCTGATCATATAGGCAAAGGGAAAAATGGTGCACCAAATTTAGAGGAATTGCTGCTGTAGTTCAGGAGTATAGTAATAATAATAATATTATAGTAATAGAAGGCTCCAGGGAGACCTTATAGCGGTATTCCAGTACCTAAAGGGGGCCTACAAGAAAGCTGGAGAGGGACTATTTATCAGGGAGTGTAGTGATAGGACAGGGGAAAATGTTTTTAAGCTAAAAGAAGATTAATTTCCTCCTTTTAATCAATCTAAATCTCTTACTATGAGGGTGCTGAGACACTAGAACAGGTTGCCCGGAGAAGTTGTGAAGGTCAATAAAAAGTGATGATCCTTAGGCGTCAGTATTGGGACTGGTGTTGTGTAACATCTTTGCTGACATGGACGGTGGGATTGAATGCACCCTCAGCAAGTTGGCTGATGACAACAAGCTCTGTGGCGCAGTAGATGCGCTGGAAAGAAGGGATGCCATGCAGAGGGACCTGGATAGGCTTGAGAGGGGGGCCTGTGCAAACCTCATAAAGTTCAAAAAGACCAAGTACAAGGTCCTGCACCTGGGTTGGGATAGTTCCAAGCACGAATACAGGCTGGGCGGAAAATGGATTGAGAACAGCTCCGAGGAGAAGGACTTAGGAGTGTTAATTAACAAGAAGCTCAACATGAATCAAAATGAATGCAGAGAAGGACTTGGGGGTCCTGCTGGATGGGAAGCTGGTCATGAGCCCGCAGTGCGTGCTTGCAGCCCGGAAGGCCAACTATGTCCTGGGATGCATTAAAAAAGGGGTGACCAGCAGGCAGAGGGAGGTGATTGTCCCCCTCTACTCTGCTCTTGTGAGACCCCACCTGGAATACTGCATGCAGGCCTGGGGCCCCCAGCACAAGAAGGATGTGGAGCTCTTGGAACGGGTCCAGAGGAGGGCCGCTAAGATGAACGGAGGGCTGGAGCACCTCTATGAAGAAAGGTTGAGGGAACCGGACGTGTTTAGCTTGGAGAAGGCTCCAGGGAGACCTCATTGCAGCCTACCAGTACTTGAAGGGAGCACATAAACAGGAGGGGGAATGCCTGTTTACATGTGTTGGTAGTGATAAGACAAGGGGAAATGGTTTTAAACTAAGACAGGGAGATTTAGGTTAAATATTAGGAGAAAGTTTTTCACTCAGAGGGTGGTGAGGCACTGGAACAGGTAGCCCAGAGAGGTTGTGAATACCCCATCCCTGGAGGCATTCAAGGCCAGGCTGGATGCAGCTCTGGGCAGCCTGCTCTAGTGGTTGGTAACCCTGTTCAGAGCAGGGGGGTTGAAACTAGATGATTTTTAAAGTCCTTTTCAACCCAGGCTGTTCTATGATTTTGTGAATCAGCAATGTGAGCTTGCAGCCCAGAAAGCGAACTGTATCCTGGGCTGCATCAAAAGAACCATGACCAGCAGGATGAGGGAGGTGATTCCCTCTACTCTGCTCTCATGAGACCCCACCTGGAGTACTGTGTTCAACTCTGAGGTGCCCAGCACAAGAGGGATGTGAAAGTATTAGAAAAAGCCCAGAGGAGGGCCATGAAGATGATGAAGGGGCTGGAATGTTTCTCCTGTGAAGGCAGGCTGAGGGAGTTGGGGTTGTTCAGCCTGGAGAAGGGAAGGCTCCAGGGAGACCTTATAGCAGCATTCCAGCACCTAAAGGAGGCCTACAGGAAAGCTGGGGAAAGACTCTTTGTCAGGGAGTGTAGTGATAGGACAAGGGTTAATGATTTTAAACTAAAAGAGGGTAGATTTAGATTAGATGTTAGGAGAAAATTCTTTACAGTGAAGATGAAGTGCTGATTTTGCTCAGGTGGGTAGCTGAGCTCCTTCACAACGGCTCTCTGTCCCCCTCCTCAAAGGGAAAGGGGAGTTAGCACACAGGGTGGCATCAGCTCAGATGTAGTTAATACATGTCAAGACAGGTTTATACTCAGGACTTTCCAATTCCAATCACACACAAAAATCTGTACCAGGATTCAGGGAGCAGGAGGTGGTTCTGCATAAGCAGCAGACTAACATCTACATCTTCTTCATGGGCAGTTTTACTTAACCTCTTCAGGTCTGAGAACCTCTGCAACTCCCACCCCTAGCTATTTTTATTATATTAGTAAGGGAGGAAGAGCCATCAAATTACAAGCCTATGTGTCTCTTTCAAAAGGTTGGCAACAAATATTCCACCTTGCAGGGGAGAAGCGTAAGTAGGCTGGGTGAATAAGAAGCTTCTTGCTGTTGGGTGTAGTAACACTTTAAATCCCTGGCAGCTTCTGTGTATTTAGAAGCTGAACAGTACTGCCTTATTACATCCTGTGAGAAATATCTCAATAATTTTCTCAGACAGGGTCTTCTGTGAAGCAAATTTATTTGCAGTTGCAACGGCAGGTGTCCTGCAAACAGGAGTCCACAGTAAAAGTATATCATAACCTTATATTCCCTATTACCTGATACTTAATTCCTCCCCCGTTTCTTCACTGGCTGATTACTGCAGTTTCACAAACTACTCAACGCTTTTCTATACCATATACGTACAATTTCATTTGACCAGACTTTAATTTCTCCTTTTCCCCCCCTTCTTCTCTCGTGATTAGAGAGCCCATGTTTTTCGTTTTTACTGTTTTTGCAGTGCTCGTTCTGTTTTTCTTAGCTATCCTCCTTATTTTGGAACACTGGGACCTTCTACTGTCCCCTTATCTGCTTAACATTCCCCTTTGTTATGATTGCACATCTATTTTTAAATATACGTGGTTAGTTTTCTACTGTAAAAACACAACTTTCTCACAGTCCTTACGTAAACATCTTGTATTCGCTAGATACGAAATGTGAGTTAAATAAGGAAATTTTAAGAAGTGTTCTTCCACTAAGTGGATTGGTAGAATTGTAGGAAGTGACTGCATAAAGATTTTGATGTTATGCTGATGACATGCTGTTTAATAGTTAGCTGTGGAGATGTTACATCCCTACTTTATTTACTGTGAGGCAGGTGGGTCCTTGCTGAATCTGTAGAATAAAGATATACACAGTTTGACTGTTCTTTGATGTGTACATATAGAAGGCCGTACTCTACTTCATTAACACTGATGTTTCCTAGCTGTTAGCTAAAATTAAATAAACCAGTTACTATGATGTTTTGGTGCTTCTGTTGGTTTTTGTAGTCCCTGAGAAGTGCCACTTAATTTGTGTTTGCACAGTCAAGTTAGCATACAGTGTTTACTGAGTGACTCAGTATTCTTATTTTGCTAGTGCATCTTTCCCAGACTACTACTTTGACCATGGAAGCTGAAGAAATGATGGAATGTATCCAGGAATTCCCAGAACACTATAAAGTTATTTTGGATAGACTGAATGAACAACGTGAGCAGGACCAGTTCACAGACATCACTCTGATTGTGGATGGTATGTATAGGCTTGTGGACCAGTTGGTATACAGAGAATTCTGAAAGCTGTGCTGGGAAGATGTTGGGTTTGTCATAGGTCAGCTGTCAAACTGGGCCACTAACAAGTTCTTTGTTCTGTACTGCTTTGTGAGTTGCTTGCAGATTTTCTTTTGAAGTCTTGGGATAAACAGTTTCCAGCAGTGATTAATAATTGTGCTTCTGCTTTTCCAAACAAGTGGCTAAATATTTTCAGATAGTATACCACTTTGCAACTGCTGTACTTATTTAATGTTATCTAAGTATTTCCAAAACACTGCAAAACATGTTATTCTCTAACTTAACCTGTTTGCATGCAGAGAACTTGTATACATATTATTTAAAAAGCAAAAGCTTGCCTCCTTTCTTCTGTAGTATCTGCTTACTATTTTTAATACATAGTATACATGGTTAAAACAAGGTAGAAGAACTCACTTTTCTTTTTCTGTGTTCTAGAGATATAAGTATTAGTTTAAAAGCAAGACATGTAAGTGCTTATAATCCCATTAGAAAAGGGTGTGTCTGATTGCCTAAGATTGCTTCTTATCACAAACATGTCTTAGAATGAATGAGCACTTCAAGGAAGATAGGCAGTGTCCAGTAGGATAGACTTAGTTGAAGGAATACCACCTGACCCTTGAAAGGATAGCAATAACTCATTTGAAGGAGAAGTCATATAGAGTCTGGATTAGAAAAAAGGAAGCAAATGAAAAGACTGCTCTTCTGGAATTGCCGTAGTTTCACTGACATTGCTTGCACAAAACTTAGCCTGAATGTTTCTATCCTGGGGAGACTTATGAATGTTCACGCATGTGCCAAGGAGAAGACAACACAGTTATAGGGAATACACAGCCTGGAAAACAGGAAGAGCAGAACTACTTTTGTTCTGCTGGGATGTTTATGCTAGCTGAAGTGGTGATAAAATAGATCAGTCTGTAAGAGTGGCAAAAAGCACAGCTAACTTGGATAAAATCTGGAAGTTGAGTTCAAGACATACAGGAAAAAAGTTCATGCAAAGATTTGCCATAATTTAAACATCTGAAAAGAGAAACGCTCCGGAGTGAATGAGTTCTCCAGCTGATTGAGTTGCAGAAGAAATCCACATGCACTACCATTCCCAGGAAAGACCTTAATTTGTGAACATTCAGAGGTTCTGGGAGCTGGCAAATAGCTTCCTTCCTTTCAGTACTTAACTGTATGCCCCTTTAGAATTTCAAAACCTTAATATGTTACCACTTCTTGTGCAATTTGAGCCTTCTACTTTGATATTTGATACCCAGTGGGTCTAAAGAAATTTAGTAGTCTAATTGTCAGTTCCAGATGTTCTTCCTGGGAGTTCAGCAAGGTCAGTGATGTCAGCAAGGGTCTGTATGAGAATGAGATAGGCTAGCTGCAGTAGCATCCCATGTTACAGGGAGACATTAAGTGACTGTATGCTGCTAGAGTAAATTCATAGACTGGGTTTTACAGCTGTTTTCTTTTGTGCATTGGCACTTATTCTGCGGTATAAGTAAGGAAAGTGTTATCCTAAACCCAGTTTTTTTTCTATCTTCGCAGGTCACCATTTCAAAGCTCATAAGGCTGTTCTTGCTGCCTGTAGCCAGTTCTTCTACAAATTCTTCCAAGATTTCACTCAGGAGCCCTTGGTGGAGATTGAAGGTAAATACGATTGATGCAGTTAAAAAAAAAATAATTAAAAAAAAAAGTGTATATCAAAAAGTATATCAAAGCTTGAAATGAATGTGGTATCCTTGGTACAGGCTGACATGCATGCTTGGTCATATCAGATAACTTTAGGTCTCAGCTCTTGAATTGTTCTGAGGCAGCTGTTGCTACTGGAAAAAGCTTCCTTTGGAATAAAATCAAAAAGAAAAATAACAGTATTGAATTAAGCCTTTTAGAAGGGAGAGTGTGAGGTTCTGAGGTTTCTGGGGTGCTAACTTGCTTTCCTTGCTTATAAACAGGTGTAAGTAATATGGCATTTCGTCACCTAATAGAGTTCACCTATACAGCAAAACTAATGGTCCAAGGTGAGGAGGAAGCAAATGATGTTTGGAAAGCAGCTGAGTATTTACAGATGTTAGAAGCAATCAAAGCACTTGAAATCAGGTAAACACATAAGCCTCTTTTTCTTCCCAACACTTAAATGTAGTCTTAAGAATCCTTTTACCAGAGCTGGCTGCAAGTATTTTGCAGTGCTGTTCCTTATCCTGGAACCTCCTGAACTTGTGGGGGGGCATATAATTCTGATCCATATCTTATAGTAGAAGAGTATAAAGGCTTAAAAAAAAAAAAAAAAAGGAATATCACATCCTTTGGGCTGGAAATTGGTGGCAAGTGACATGGCTGGTAAACACCACAAATTCACAGCCCTATAATGTCTGTGGTAACTAATACCAGGTCTGTGCTATCTGACTGCCTGCACCTGATTGAGAGCTGGATGTACAGGTGACAAGGTGCCTTAGGTAATTAGACCACATTAACAAGTATGGGCTAGTATTTGATTTCATGCAACTTTATGCTGCTTCTGAGAGAATAGGAAGTGATTTTGAAGCTTCCTGGTAGAAAATACAAAATATCAAACTTCTTGATAACTCCCATCATATCATAGAATGCCTTGGGTTGGAAGGGACCTTAAAGATCATCTAGTTCCAACCCCCCTGCCATAGGCAGGGATGCCACCCACTAGATCAGTTTTGCCAGGGCCCCATCCAGCCTGGCCTTGAACACCTCTAGGGATGGGGCATCCACAGACTCTCTGGGCAACCTGTTCCAGTGCCTCGCCACCCTCTGAGTAAAGAACTTCTTCCTAACATCCAATCTAAATCTCCCCTCTTTTAGTTTAAAATCATTCCCCCTTGTCCTATCATTATCTACACAAGTAAGAGTCCTTCTCCATCTTTTTTAAAAGTCCCCTTTAAGTACTGAAAGGCCACAATGAGGTCTCCCTGGAGCCTTTTCTTCTTCAGGCTGAACATCCCCAGCCCTCCAGCTCTCTCAGCCTTTCTTCGTTGGAGAGGTGATCCAGCCCTCTGATCATCTTTGTGGCCCTCCTCTGGACCTATTCTAACAGGTCCACATCTTTCTTGTGCTGGGGGCCCCAGATGTGGATGCAGTACTCCAAGTGGGGCCTTACAAGGACAGAGAAGAGGGGGACAATCACCCCCCTTGACCTACTGGCCATGCCTCTCTTGATGCAGCCCAGGATGCAGTTGGCCTTCTGGGCTGCAAGTGCACACTGCCAGCTCGTGTCGAGCTTCTCATCCACCAGAACCCCCAAATCCCTCTCCGTGGGGCTGCTCTCAAGGAGTTCTTCTCCCAGTCTGTACTCATGCCTGAGATTGCTCTGATCTAGGTGCAGCACTTTGCACTTGGACTTGTTGAACCTCATTTTGGTTCATGTGGGCCCACTCCTCAAGCTTATCCAGGTCCCTTTGTATGGCATCCCTTCCTTCTGTTATATCAACTGCATCGTTCATCCTGGTGTCATCTGCAAACTTGTTGAGGGTGCACTTGATCCCTTCATCTATGTCATTGATGAAGATATTGAAAAGCATCGGTCCCAAGACAGACCCCTGAGGGACACCGCTCGTCACTAGCTTCCATCTGGACATAGAACCATTGACCACTGCTCTCTGGGTGCGTCCATCAAGCCACTTCCTTGTCTGCCCTTCAAATCCATATCTCTCCACTGTAGAAATCAGGATGTCATGTGGGACAGTGTCAAAAGCCTTATAGAAGTCCAGGTAGATGACATCGGTTGGTCTTGCCTTGTCAACTGAAATATAATTGTTATAACAAGTTTTATACTAAATTAGTACTTAATCAGATGTTGCTGTGGCACCTTTTATCCAGTAACTGTAACCATATGCCATCACAGAACTCCAACCTGAGAAAAGTAGGTGTCATTCCCATCATGCTTTTTTTTTCTTGCCCTTCTTTCCCTTTTACTTTCACAGAGTGCTGTTCTGTTATCATTCCTTCTATATTCTCCTCTGTTCTTTCATCATGAAGCAGAGGGAGGGGCAATAAATGCCTCCTGGTCTTATGGTTATCCTTGCTTTCTCTTTGAGACCTACTGGTCTTTGCATCAAGGCTAAGATTGCTCTTTATCTTCCCATAAATGTGTTAGCCAAGGGGAGTGGCATTGGCCCAGAGTTTTCCTAGTAGCCAATTAGCATTTTGTTTTTAAAAATAAGCAAAAGAAAAAAAACACCTCCATGACATGATACAGTAAACTTGTTTTTTAATATCAGTGTTGATTTTTTGATTTTTGAATGAACTTATCCTGTGCTTATTCTGGGGATTTGCGATGGAGCTGAAAATGGGTAATGTTTTTTTTAATAGGAGAGAGATGGGATTGCATTTCTGGTCCTGCCCTCCAACAACACCAACACATCTCTTTTTGACATTAATATTAAGCATAGTAGAATCAAAAGAACCTTTTTTTTTCCACAGATTTTTTTTTTTTTAAAAAAAAAAAGCAAACCTTTGCGGTCTGCTTGAGAAATTGAAAAGAAACTTGAAACTGAAAAAGCGTGTTCTAATTGGTATTGCTTTGAGTTGGTATGTAACAATAGAGATGTTGAAACAAGGTTCCCACCAAGCTAAACTGTCCAGCCTGCAATTATTCCACGCTACTACATAATGTCATGTAGTTTATTGGTTATCTATCTCTAGTAAACATTGTATTTCCTTGTAATGTAAGAATTAAATGTTTTGCTTAACAGACACGTGCAAGCCAGTATACGCTTAGTTATTTCCATTGTTCATATACTGCAAAGGTTGTGGGGGGGTTTATTTTGTTTGTTGTTGGTTTGGTAGAAAAAAAAACTTGAGTATCACTGTCAGTCTCTTCCACAGTAGAAAGGGGGGGGGGGATTGCAATACAGTGTCTTGGTCTAAACTCTGACTGAAAAGGATAATCTTCAGCAGAAACCAGCTGAAGTAGAATTGATAATTGAACTAGCCATTTTGGTTTAACCCAGCAGGCATCTGAGTACCACACAGCTATCTGCTCGCTTCCCAGCCCTAGCAGTGGGATGGGGGCAAGAATCTGGGGGGAAGAAGCAAGGGAAAATAACATTGATAAATTATGATAAAGGAATATACAAAGCAAGTGATGCTCAATGCAATTGTTTGCCGCCTGCTGACTGATGCCTAGCCAGACCCCAAGCACTGGTCTTAGCTGTGTCCCCTCCCAGCTTCTTGTGTGTACCCCAAGCCTCCTCCTTGGCAGGGTAATATGAGAAGCTGAAAAGCCCTTGACTTAGTTGTTGCAGAGCAGTGCTTACACTAAAACATCAGTGTGTTATCAGCATTATTCTCATCCTAAATCTAAAATCCAGTACCACACCAGCTACTAGGAAGAAAATTAAATCCTGGCCAAAACCAGGGCACTAATCTCTTGTATAATGTATCCAAGAGTTGGACATCGCGACCTAGACTAGAAAGAAAACAACCAGCTGTTACTCCTTAAAATGCAGTTGTATGGTGTGTATCCTTATACAAAGCTTCACACCTGAACCACACAATGTGCTCAAGAACAGTAGTTTCCTCTTTTCTGAGCAGTTGATTCTTTTGGTATATAATTCTGGAGCTACTTGTGGTAATGTGCAAAGTAACTTGTCACGTTCTAGACTTCAGAAATACAGGGTATATGAAACTACAAGTTCAACTGTTCTGTCTTCCTGTATCTGAATCTTGTAAGGTGTAACTTGATAAGCTGTATCCTGCAGTAGGTCATTAGCCACATATTTCTGGCATATGATATACAAATACTTGAAGCCATATTTGACTGTTATTAGATGACCCAGAAGTGATAGGAACTAGGTTACATGAAAGGATTCATCAGGCTGCAGAGGAAAGTACAAGTATACTCTCCTCAGTCTGATTTGAGGGGAAGATCATCTGCCCATTTTTGAAACTGAATAGTAAAATGTAAGTGCTGTGGATAATCTTGAGGGTCTCACTTGAAAACACTGGCTTGCTCAGCTCTGCCTATCCATGACATCTTGGAGGAAGAGGGTTGTATGTGCCTGGTGCAGGGGCAAAAGGAACGGAGCTGGAGGAAACATAGGAAAGATTTTTGGTAGAAAAGCAAACTTGAGTATCACTGTCAGTCTCTTCTCCAAAGTATAAGGGGGAGGAATTGTAATACAGTCTAAGTCTTAATCTTATTTTTGAGTTGGAACCCCTCCCTTTGGGGAAACTTTTTTCCCAAGTACGGAATTTCACAAGTTTCTTAGATAAACCTATACCATTAGCCTAAACTGGTCTTTCTTATTGATAAGTTTTGTGTCATTCAAGCAAGAGTGTTGTGGTTTAATGCTGGCAGGCAGATAAGTACCATACAGCTGCTTTTTTGCTCTCCCCAGGTAGGATGGGGGAGAGAATTGAGAAGGTAAAAGTGGAAGACCTATAGTGGAAAACTTACAGGTTGAGATAAAAGACAGCTTACTAAGCAAAGCAAAAGCCATGCACACAAGCAAAACAAGGAATTCATTTGTTACTTCCCATTGGCAGGCAGGTGTTCAGATTTCCAGGAAAGCAGAGCTCATCACACATAATGGCTTTTTGGGAAGACAAATGCCATCACTTCAGCTACAACCCCCCCTTTCTCCTTTGTTCCAGCTCTTATTACTGAGCATGATGTCATATGGCATAGAATATCTCTTTTGTCAGTCTGGGTCAGATGTCCTGGCTGTGTCCCCTCTTCCATTCTGGTGCACCCCAGTCTTCTTGCTAGCAGGGCAGCAAAAGAAGCAGAAAAGTCCTTGGCTCTGCATAAGCACTGCTCTTCAACAACTAAAAATATTGGTGTGTTATCACCACTATTTTCATCTGAAATCCAAAACACAGTATTGTGTGAGCCTCTATGGAGAAAATTAACTCCATCCCAGCCAAAATCATGACACAGCACTTTAAAACACTTCAGTAACCTTATAGAGCCTTTTACAGCTTTAACCTTGCTGTTTTATAGCTCTAAGGAATATCAATTAAGGACAGATTAGCTTCTGAAATGCACACAGGTGATGTGGTCATTCGTTATTCAGTTTCTTTGAGAAATACCTAGAAAATGTTTAATGCAGAAGCTCAGTGTTAGGCAGGAATTATTACGTAAGTGCTTATGGATCTTAACCATATTTATGCAAATGCTTTACAGGAACAAAGAAAATTCATCACCCTTAGAATCAAATCAAATACAAGGTAAAGATAAACTGAAAAAGAGGAAGATAGCTGAAACCTCTAATGTTATAACAGAAACACTGCCATCTGCAGAATCGGAGCCTATTGAAATTGAGGTTGAGGTTGCTGAAGGGACAATTGAAATGGAAGATGATAGCGTCGAGACACTTGAAGAAGTAGCTTCTGCAGAGCAATCCATAAAGTATGTACAGACAATGGGTACATCAGATGAATCTGCTTTGGCTCTTTTGGCAGATATTACCAGCAAGTATCGTCAGGGAGAACGAAAATGCCAGATCCAAGAAGAAGGTGACAGTGCAACTGATCCCTTATGCAAACAGGTAGAAGGTATTGAAATTGTGGAACTTCAGCTATCACACATGAACAATTTATTCCATTGTGAGAAATGTAACCGTTCATTTAAATTGTTTTACCATTTTAAGGAACACATGAAAACACACTCTACTGAGAGTTACAAGTGTGACATATGCAATAAAAGGTACCTACGAGAGAGTGCTTTGAAACAGCACCTCACCTGTTACCACGTTGTTGAAGGTGGTGCCAGCAAGAAGCAAAGACCTGGCAAAAAAATACATATATGCCAGTACTGTGCAAAACAGTTTGACCACTTTGGACATTTTAAAGAGCACCTCCGGAAGCACACAGGTAAGAGTACTACTATAGGCATGTACATGTGGCTTTGACTCCAGCGTTTTGGATTTCTGCATGTTTTGGGGAAGTAGAGAATATGCTGAAGAGAACACTCAAGTCCCAAGTGCTAGAAATACTTGGCTTCTAGTTACAACTAAAATAATAGAATCTTGTTGATTTTATGCTGATTTCCCATTGATATAAACTGTGAGGAATCAAGGTTTTTTTTTTTTTTTAAGTGGTTAAAAATAGGCACCTAAAACCAGAAAATCCTAATGAAGCTTCTCTCAAGTGTGTTAAACTTTTTTCTAAAAAAAAAAAAAAAAAAATACTTCGTAAGGCATGTTTACTTCTTCAAAAGTGGCAAGCTGAGTAGCTACTTTTATTTTCACAATTGTGATTTTGTTAGGGTGAAATACCATCCCTATCCTTGCTCTTGACATCTCATCTCATGATTTGATTTTGTTTGTTAACTAACACAGCAAAGTATTTCTATTGACTATAGTAGACTTTTGTTATCCAGTTTTCATAAAGGCAGATTTTACAGTAACATCTTCTGAGTACAAAATTACTCGTGCTCCTTTCTTACAATATGGGAGGTTAACATGCTAGTTCATCTCATTGAAAAGTCTTTACTGTCTGTACAGATACTGAGTGTTATATTTTACATTCGAAGAGTTATATAGATATGGTCCTGATCCTTCCGTATGCTTTTGTTTAATATGTTGGTCATGAGTCATCAGTAAGAATTTAATGGAGGGTAGCAGCCTTCTTCTTAGCTTGTTGTTGTTAAAGTCTTTTATTTGAATTTCTTTGCATCTGTGTATGGGACTCCTGATTACTGATACATGACACTGTATCCAGTCTAATCCTAGTAGCCCCTTAAAAGTTGCATTTGTAAAAATTCTTTGGCAAATCCTTATTCCCTTTAAAGTAGGAAGTGTTTCTTCAATATAGTTAAGCCAGCTACAAGCTACGTAATGAAAATGTTTTCAGAGAAAAGTTTATGGCAGATTAACAGAGTAAAACAAATATGACCATATGGTGGTGGTTGTTTGTTGTGACAAAGAACTTTGAGGACCAAGCAACTTAGCATATCACAGATGATGCATAGTACTTTATCAATATTTATTGATACAAGTATAACACATGGAACGTCATTACTTTTGGTTTAGCATTTTGAAAGCCTTAAGCTTAAAATCAGACCTGATACTACCATTTCACTGTGGTCTCCTAAGATCAGTGGAAAAACTCCCGTTGAGCCCAAAGGCTTTCTAAGCTCTGATTTCTGTATAGCATTGGTTGAATACTAAAATGAAGAGTCCAAGAAGAAAGCTTCCTACAAACTATCTCATCCTGTTGCTGTTTAATCACAACACCAGCAATAACATTCAAGTAGCAAGTGCAGAAGAAATAGACACCTTATTAATTTAGGTAATTCTTTTTGATGTAGGAATTTGATATCAGCAAAAGCTGTTCTCTTGTTTCAAGAAAAGAAATCAGGAAGGGTAACCTTGGAGCTTCTTTCTCGCACACTTATACAGTGCCTTAAGAATCCTCTGAATCTAATTTAAAAAAAAAACAAACACTCAAAATTGTCTTGCATGTCATGTGCCCGTGAACATACTAACAAAGTCATCTCCAGAATTTATAAACAAGGAGATTTTTTGCATGATGTAATGATTCTTTTTTTTTTTTTTTTTTTTTTTTTTACTGCATGAGAATCAATGCTAATTTGCTTGCCAATTGTAGGTAACTCACAGGTCAGAAATTCTCACAGACTTAATGATTATCCTTTTGAAGTCAATAGCTCTAATTTGTCTTGTACAAGAAGAGCAACTTCCTCATACATAAGTCAATCTTAGGAGGAAGCTGTCACTCTTAATATGCTTGTCTAATCCTGGTGTTTTGCAAAGCTTATATCCCCTAGCAGAAAGAGACACTGAACAGCTTTGATTTCCTCTGATTTTACTGGGAATTTTGACTGCTAAATATTTCTCAAATTTATTTACTTATTTTAACTTCTATGGAGTGTGAGTTTGCTCACATGAGTGAAGATGGAAGTGAGGGAGTTTTGATGTGCTCCAAGCAGCTAAAAGTCTGAAAACTCTATAAGTGAAGTAATTTGTATACAGATTATACAAACTTGTTAGGAAAAAAATAATCAAGGGCTTTGCCATTGTGTGGTAAATCTAAAATATATTTTTACAGGAAGTGTACTTTAAACTTTAAATAACATCTTCCATACTTGTGAATAAGTGGACTCTGAATACCTGGAATAAATAATTGCAAAGAGTTCATTTGATAAATGCCTGCCTTTGGGGTACTTGGGGGGGGGGGGGGGGATAAAAAGCTGGGTTTAATCTTTCTTTCTAAACACAACTATAAAGCTACCACGTTGTTATTTAAGTTAGGGATTTCTTAGGGATTTAAGTTGGTATTTCTTACACATTAGGCAAATAAAAATCATAGTTTTGTTAGACATTTCTTTGGGTTAACAATATTTATTTTGGACCATCTCCTTCCTGTGGCTATAGGATTACAAAGGGACCAGCACAATATCAGGCTGTCTTCTGTCAGAATTTCTGTCCTGTCAGTTACTCACTATTGGTGAGGGAAATCTCATTCTTTTTCATACAGTGAAAAAAAGATCAACACTAGATCCAGTCAAAAACCTCCCTCTTTAGAAAATCTCAGTTAGATGAGGCTAAACTTGAAGCTGAATCATACGCAGAAGAGAAACAGGATGTCATCTTTAGTAGAGTCATTCAGCCCCCTGCTCACATTGTCAATGCCTCTCTCAAGGTAATGGTGGCCTAGCATGCCGTGCATGCTTTCCATCGCCCTTGTGAGCTGTACAACTTGGGTCACAGTGCTGATTTGTGCCGTTCAAGAAGTAACGTGACTTCTTTTGGTCCTTGGATATTGCTAGCATTATCATTGAATTGTTACTTTCAGTTACTTTTGTCAGAATATGTTGAAGATTACTTAAGAATTTCAGTAAGAATAGAATAAATTTGTCCCTTACTGTGTGGTGGCTTACTCCAAGTAACTATTTAAATGTGGCCAAGTCATAGGGCAGGTGAAGTTCTGTGGTGTGAGTTTTGTGCTGTTTTATCTTGGCTTGCCATTGTATGTGGTTGCTTGTGCAAATTTTTGACATTAGAGACTGGTGGCAGTTCAGTATCCTCTTACCTTACAACAGTCTCTGAAAACATAGCCTTTTGTAATCATTAAGGGGAATATTCATACCATTTAACTTTTTTTTTTTTGGTAGCCTTTAGGTGTGTAAGCCAGAATTATAGGCTACTTGTGGATTTCTGTTGAAAAGTTAGTTGGATATTTCTAAAAACACAGGTTTATTGGCTTTCCATCCCAGTTGGTAACTACCATCTTCCTAAAAATGTAGGCTTTTAAACTTTAGCTAGAATAGAATCTTACATTATTCACTGAAATAATCCTCATTTGGAATTCATCCTCTTTTGGAATTAATTAAGCAGCTTGTTTCAGTAGTTACACTGATGCCAGTACCTTCACAGATTAATTATCAGACTTTTAGAAGAAACATACTGTTCCTATTTTTTTGTACTTTCATTAAATTGAATTTCATTGTGTTTGTACGTGATTAAATTAGTAAACAGACACCAGTTGTACTTGGCTACTACTTCATTACAGTAATAACAATATACTACTTCGGATGAAAAAAAGAAAACAGGACCTATTTTCAGCCTTCCCTGCTGTTGTCCTTAGCTGGCTTCCCAGTGGAAAACATTCTTCCTTTTGGTACCAGGTTTGAAAGAAAGTGACTAAATAGAACAAATTTTTATCTTGCTTGTGCTCATTTATGTCCCTCTGTGCTTTTTCTTCAGCGTTTTTTTTTAAATGCTGATGCATTGTTACTTCATGGTCAGGTCATTCTGTGCCAACTTCTTTGTCTGGAGCTCAATTTCAGCTCTTGAGCATAAGCTGTTTTTGTTCTTGAAAATAAAGCTTTGTATTTCTTTAATACTTTCTTTAATGTGTGACTGTATAATTTTCTAATGTTGAGTCTTTAACTATAAATATTATCAGGTGAAAAGACTATATAGCTGCTATTTCATTAAGATATTTTGACAGGATAGCAATCTAACTTCCATAAAAAAAATAAATGTACTTTAAACAGCACTAGCAATTATATTAGATTGTCATTTTCTAAATGAGAATTATGACTCCCCATTAGTTTTTTGCCCTTTTATTTACATAAGTAAAATTTGCATGCAATGTCTTTCTCTTCTGTAGAATAATCTGGTTGGCCAAGTTTTTACAGCATATCTATCAATTATGCAAAATGGAGAGAAAACCATTTTTTATACCCTTAAATCCCTGTGTTTGTCTTAATAGGTGAAAAACCATTTGAATGTCCAAACTGCCGCGAACGTTTTGCTAGGAATAGCACACTCAAATGTCACTTGACAGCCTGTCAGTCTGGAGCTGGAGCTAAAAAGGGAAGAAAGAAGCTATATGAATGTCAGGTGGGTAATGGAAGTTGCAGTCTGAGGTTAGATACCTCCTTCCTGTGTTGAGGGAATGAATACTAAGCAGGAAAGACAACAAGAGTGGTCTCATATCTCCAAGAACTATTTTTAGTAAAATAAATATAAGGATCACATTCAACCACAACATGCAGATAAATTTTATCCAAGAAGTTCCATTTAAAACATGGAAATACTGATATGGATCTTCATAATATTTGTTAATCTTTCTGCTTCCTTTTCATGATGCACTGACCTAGGCCTCTCCTGCTTGTGAGCATGCTTCACTGAAGTCCAAATTACAAAGTACTATTTTATTTTCCTATTTTGTTATTCTTCTGTTTGTTACCCAGTATATTGACTTGATCTATAAAGTCTATCTTATGATGACAATCCATATCTTTTAAGCAAATATAAATGCTGTAGATAGACATATAAGGTACTTGGTCACTATATGTAACTGAGGTTCAAAAAGCTGTTCAGAAGAAAGTTACTTAACTTTTAAGAATCAGCTTTTAAAAGCTAGATAATATGAGAACGGAGGTTGGCTGTAGCATTTTTTTTTTTATTTGCCATTTTGCTGCTTTAGTTCTGCAACAGTCTCAAATACACTTCTCTCTCCACCCCCCACCCCACAAGGCTCTCATCCTATTCAGTTGACAGATAGGCTGTGGTTTGAAGTTAATTTGGCTTGTGTAGTAAAGAAAACTGCTGGACGTGGGTTTTATTTGTTCCAAAAAAAAACATTTTTTGTTCACAGAAAGCAACAAATACTACAGGAGATAAATGAATGAATTCTGTGTGTTGCTAATCACACTTTAATTGGAAGTTTCACTGATGCTGTTGCATCATTTAGTTTTTATGCTAATCTGAAGTTAATTTCTGTGAGCATACCTATGTTTTAAAGATGTTTGTTTTGAGCATGAGAACTGCTGTTAAAGCAAAGTTGTATCTAGTAGCATCAGACTGAATATACTGTTTTGTCTTTGTGACCCTTTGGTTTAATTGCGTTGTGTCATAGCTTTCTTTCTAAATTGATACCATGTTCTCTTACAGATGTGAATGTGGATTAGTGTTACTTCAGCCCAAAGCAACAGCAGTAATTCCTGGATAACTTTTTTTTTAACCTTTAGAACTAAATTTGAATTGTATTCAATAAATAAAATCTTGTCTCACTGCAGAATGAGGAGAAAACAAAACTGTACTTGCTTGATGAGCACTTCTGTTGCTTTTCAGTGTATGTCTTCAGGACTGAATTAGGCCACATGTGGCAAGAGTGGTAATTATGTGCTTGGGGATTACTAATAGTTATTACCTTTATACATGACTAATTTTGTGTGTTTATTTATAAGGTTAATATTTTAAACGCTTGTACAACATCTTTCTAAAGCATGAGTCTGGACGGAAGAAAGCCTGGCACTAGCATCATAAACCTGTTTTAACAGACTTCAACAGTAAAATGGGGATATTCAGATCCATTCCATGACCTGTTCCTTGAGTTAATTCCTGTCAGTTACTCCATCATCCTTCCGTGCTGTTGTCAAAAATTAAGAGGAGATAGAACACTGTTTCAGAAATGCTTGCTGACAGTGAAGGAGTGTTGAAACATGTTCTTTGCTTCTTTCTGCAACTGAGAACAGTT
The DNA here is from genome assembly GCA_011075105.1 of Heteronetta atricapilla. Lineage (NCBI taxonomy): Eukaryota > Metazoa > Chordata > Aves > Anseriformes > Anatidae > Heteronetta > Heteronetta atricapilla. The sequence goes on from MU014180.1 coordinate 20,600, forward strand.
CTATGGAAAAAGACTTCTGAGCCTGTTTCTATACTCGAAGTGTGACTCTACCCCACTCTTCTTGCTCTGGCACCTTATTTGTTTCTGTAGTGTTTCTGTGTATTATTTTCAGGCTGCTCACCTCAGTCAGTGCCAGCTGAAGGGAAGAAATGAAAGTGTGCTCAAGTGCTTTGTGAAAATAGTGCCTCTGTAGTCTAGGCAGTACTTCTAGGTGGAGAAGACTTAAAGGGATGGAGTTTTTAAGAGATTTTTATCTACTGAGATTTTTTTAAAATAGCAAAATGGGAGAGTTTACTCTAGCTGGTTAAACCTCACATTGCTGTGAACAAAATAAAGCAGAGGAGGAAAAGGGGGCTAGTAGTACTGCATCTAGAACTTGAGTAACAGGACCATTTGTATCACACTTTCATCATGCAATATTATTGCACAAATATAGTCTTCTGCTCAAAATTCTAGTACCAGATGTTTATTGGGGCATGCTTCTGTATGTGAATTTCACATGAGGTTGAAATAAGAAAAAATTCAAAATCTGTACTGACTGATAAATTCAGTAAGTATCCTGTTTATGTATAAATAGAAGGGCTACAAAGCTGGTGAAGGGCTTGGAACACGTCCTATGAGGAGTGGCTGAGGGAATGGGGGTGGTTTAGTCTGGAGAAGAGAAGGCTCAGGGGAGACCTTATTGCTCTACAACTACCTGAAAGACAGTTGTGGGGAGCTGGGGGTTGGTCTCTTCTCACAGGTAACTAGTGATAGAACTAGAGGGAATGGCCTCAAGTTGCGCCAGGTGAGGTTTAGGTTGGAAATTAGGAGACATTTCTTCTCAGAAAGAGTGGTCAGGCTTTGGAACAGGTTGCCCGGGGAGGTGGTGGCATCACTGTCCTTGGGGTGTTCAAGGAAAGGTTGGATGTGGTGCTTAGAGACATAGTTTAGTGGGTGACATTTGTAGTAGGGTGATGGTTGGACTAGATGATCTTGAAGGTCTCTTCCAACCTTAATGATTCCATGAAATGGCACGGTTTCTTAAATAGTAATAACAGATGCTCTGTTCATCTGAATCATAGAATGGTTTGGGTTGGAAGGGACCTTAAAGATCATCTAATTGCATGGGCAGGGACACCTCCCACTAGACCAGGTTGCTCAAAGTCCCATCCCACCTGGTCTTGCCTCATCCCTGGAAGAGTTCATCCACAACTTCTCTGGGCAACCAGTTCCAGTACTTCACCAACCTCATGGTAAAGAATTTCCTCCTAATGTCTAATCTAAATCTACCCTCTTTTAGTTTAAAACCATTGACCCTTGTCCTATTGCTACGCTGCCTTTTAAAGAGACCCTCCCCAGCTTTCTTGTAGGCTCCCTTTAGGTACTGGAAGGTTGCTATAAGGTCTCCCTGGAGCCTTCTCTTCTCCAGGCTGAACAACCCTAACTCCCTCAGCCTGTCTTTGTAGGAGAAATGTTCCAGACTTCTGATCAACCTTATGTTGGGGGGGCCCAGAGTTGAATGTAGTACTCCAGGTTCTTTTGATGCAGCCCAGGATACGGTTCGCTTTCTGGGCTGCAAGCTCACGTTGCTGATTCATGTTGAGCTTCTCGTTAATTAACACCTCCAAGTCCTTCTCCTCAGAGCTGCTCTCAGTCCATTCTCCACCCAGATTGTATTTGTGCTTGGGATTGCCTCACCTTGTACTTGGTCTTCTTGAACTTCATGAGGTTTCCACAGGCCCCCCTCTCAAGCCTGTCTAGGTACCTCTGCATGGTATCCCTTCCTTCCAGCATGTCTACCGCACATGACACTACAGAGCTTGGTGTCATCAACCAACTTGCTGAGGGTGCACTCAATCCCACTGTCCATGTCAGCGTCAAAGATGTTAAAGAGCACTGGCCCCAATATCAACCCCGAAGGAACACCGCTCTTCACTGATCTCCACTTGGATGTCAAGCAGTTGATCACAATTCTTTGAGCATGACCGTTCAGCCAATTCCTTATCCAGTGAGTGGCCTATTCACATCAAATCCATGTCTCTCCAGTTTAGAGACAAGGATATCAAGTGGGACAATATTAAATGCTTTGAATAAGTCCAGGTAGGTGATGTCAGTTGCTCTTCCCCTATACACCAATGCTGTAACCCCCTTGTAGAAAGCCACTGCATTTGTCAGCTGTGATCTGCACTTACTGAAGTTATGTTGGCTGTCACTGATCATCACCTTATTTTCCATGCTTTAGCATAGTTCCCAGGAGTATCTGCTCCGTAATCTTGCTAGGCACAAAGGTGAGACTGACTGACCTGTAGTTCCTTGGGTCTTCCTTTTTTCCCTTTTTAAAAATGCGGGTTATGTTTCCCCTCTTTCAGTCAGTGGGAACTTCACCGGACTGACATGACTTCTCGAATATGATGGACAGTGGCTTAGCACCTTAGAGGTGGAGAATGACCTCTCTCAACCTGCTGGTCGCACATCTTTTTATAGAATCATTTAGGTTGGAAAAAACTTCCAAGATCATCAAGTCCAACCATTAACATACCACTGCCAAGTCTACCACTAAACAATGTCCCTAAGCACCCCATCTACACGTCTTTTAAATACCTCCAGGGATGGTGACTCAACTTCCCTGTACAGACTTGTGCAGACTGTTTCAATGCTTCACAACCCCTTTTGGTGAAGAAATTTTTCTTAATATCCAACTTAAACCTCCCCTGGCACAACTGAAGGCCATTTGCTCTTGTCCTGTTGCTTGTTGCTTACAAGAAGAGACCAACCTCCACCCTGCTATAACCTCATTTGAGGTAGTTGTAGAGAGGTCTCCCTGAGCCTCCTTTTCTCTAGGCTAAGTAACCCCAGCTTCCTTGGCTGCTCTTCATAAAACTTGTTCTCTAGACCATTTACCAGCTTTGTTGCCCTTCTTTGGACACACTGTAGCAACTCAGTGTCCTTGTAGTGAGAGGCCCAAAACTGAATGCAGTATTTAAGGTGTGTTCTCACTAGAGGTTTTGATGCAACCCAGGATATAGTTGACTTTCTGGGCTGCAAGCACACGTTGCCAGCTCATGTTGAGTTTTTCATCCATCAACACCCCCAAGTTCCCACAGGGCTGCTCTCTATCCACTCATCACCCAGCCTCTATTTGTGTTTAGGATTGCCCCAACCCAAGTGCAGGATGCTGCACTGACTTCTGAACTTTTACCTCTAACATATTTGTTTTGTTGTTGTTTTTGTTTGCTTGTTTGTTTTTGTTTTTAATTTAAGTAGCAAGAAGCTACACTATGTGAAGCCATGGTCTTAAATAGACACCATGCTTTGTCATATTTCTATTGGCACTGTTTAACATACTGTATCTTTTGTTTCAGGTTTGTAACAGCATGTTTAACAGCTGGGATCAATTTAAAGATCACTTGGTAATACATACTGGTGACAAACCCAACCACTGTACCTTATGTGATTTGTGGTTTATGCAAGGCAGTGAGTTGAGAAGACATCTCAAAGACATGCACAATATTTCAGAACGACTAGAGACAGAAGAGGTTCTTCCAGTGGAAACTGTGGACATTGAACCAGTAACATCAATGACTATAATAGAACAGGTGGAGCAAGTCCATATCCTACCAGTAATTCAGGTACAAGTGGATCCTGCACAGGTAACTGTGGAACAGATGCATGAGGATCTCATACAGGACAATCAAGTGAAAGGCATGCAGATGGATGAACTGCAAGAACAGGTGCAAATTAGTTACTTGGAAGTTGAGCACATTCAGACTGAACAAGGTGCTGAAGTTCATGCAGAGCAGTTGCATGTTGAGCATGTAAATCAAATACAGATGGAAGAAGTACGGGCAGAACTTATAGATGGAACAAACCTTGAACAAGTAGAATACGAAAGTGTTGATCAAGGAGAAGCAGAAAAAAAGAAACCTAGTCACATAGATGATGTAGATAAGGAAGATCGTGAACGAGCTGAAGACAATTAGTGGACACTGAATGAAAAGGTGGATGACTAGGACAACTAACCACACTGTGCAGGTTTATAAATGAAATGTCAAATTACATTTGTTAACTTTTACATTGGCTTTTGAACTGTCAGTGGTCATCTTTCTAATATTATTTCCTTAGAAATCTGGACAAGTGGACCAAAGTTAGTTTTCTTTGTGTACAACTAAATTTCTCTCGTGAAAAATAACTAATTCATGTAATAACACAGAGCAAACTACCATAGAGATGGACATCTTTGTGAGGATTTTGATAATCCTCACAAATCACTGTTATACCATCCTTGGGTATATGTAAGAGTAACCTCTTTTCTTCTTGCCATAGAAGCAAACTCTTGTTATAGATTTGCAGAGTGTCTGTCTGTGGCAGAAGAATTAGTAAAATCTGGTGGGTTCTAATATAAATGACCAATGGGGTACCTGTGAGTTTTCTGGGCAGACTGTTTGCCATCCAACTGCAGTGTTGTATCTAACAGCAGTCCCTGCATTTCTTTATTATGAGAAGCATTATATCAAGCTGGAACTTCTGAACTTTCAGGGTGGGAGAAAACCATTTTTGCTGGAGGTCTCGGAGCACAAAAATCCTGTGCCTTTTCAGCACTGACTGGTTAAATTTCCAAAAAGGTCCTAGTGTGCTCAAGAACCTAGTTCAGTAAAAGGTGATGTAAGTAATGTTATAATGCTTTATATTTTTGCTTAAAATTGTCAACTACTGATTTTTTTTTCATTAAATTTAGAATGGGGCAGATTGAGGGAGGAAACATTCCATGTGGAGGCAATAGGACATTCTAAAAGGAACACGCTGAAATAGGAAAAGCTCAGTAGAATCTGTGCTAAACATGAGCTGGAAGAAAGCTATCAGCATACTCTTATAAATCTTAATTTTTGAAAATGAATTTGTTTAAACAAATTGAATACTCATCTCTACGGTATCAGGTTCCTGTTTTTTTGAAATTAAGTTTTGACACTTGACACAAAGATGACATGCTAAAAATAGAAGTAAAAGCCATAGGTATGAGTGCTAAACTGTGGATTAAAAGTAGGAGTAAATATTTTAATCGATATTAGACAATAAGGCAATACCAACCATGAGATGTTCATTATTTGCTTCATCCAATAAACTAGGAACAACTGACTGGTAATTACAGTGCTAGATCCCAGTGTTAAGAGTCAATCTCATTTTAATAAGATAAATAGTTTGTCACTGTGAAGTTTGTTTAGAAAATATTGGTCTGGCTCTGTGTTCAGCCATGCTAAGGGCTTCTAATTCTCGATTATTACCTTGAGATTAGTCATTCCATACTTATAAAAAACTTTATTTTCAAAGCCTTAACTGAAGGGAGGAATTCTTGCAAGGAAGTTCCCTAATGCACTTAGTAATTCTGTAGATCTTAGTTAAAATCAAGCTTTTCTATTCAGTCTTCTCCTAAGGTAGAAATATTTCTTCAAATCTGTGCTTCTGTTTAGTCTCATTCAAAACTATTCTTGTGTTTCATCTTACCCTTTGAGAAATTGTTGCAAAAGAAACATGGATCTCAATTAAAATTTTTAACAATGTGAATAATGTAACTTGTATTCTTTTTTAATGATGTGTTGTGTTTCCTGAGATTCAGGTATTATGTGATGAAATTCTGTGCTAAGGGAAGAATGTGGCCCACTGTTAATCATGTAAATGAAAGTTGGTAATTGTTTTTATACTTGGCTTTTGATAAGAAGCCCAGTTTTTGATAACATGCAGGGGACATATTATCTCTACCTTCAGTGGAGGAAGGAGAATGATGCTGACTGTTTTGCTCCTCCTCTGCACAGGATGAAAGCAGTCTCAGATCCTAACTGGGATTTGTACCCATAGAGTTCCTTTCCCAGGTGTTGAGCAAGGCAGAGGTTGCCTTTCAGTGCCTGTCTGTGTGAGTGGAGGCTATGCTGGGTTAAAGGTTTGGGTTCAACGTGGGGGAAGGCTTTAGGGACAGGGTAAAAGGCTTTCTTCAAGTAATGACTCCACTGAAAAGTTTTTCCCTTTGCAAACCCCAATTCCCTACCTATAACTTCATTTCCAGATGTCTGAAGCCCAAATTGATCCTACCTCATGAGTCAGTCCAGTGGAGGCCCCCATCCATGCTGCAACTGATACTGGGGGGGGGAGTTTTTGAGAATCAGAAGTTGTGGCTGCTCTCTGTAGTGGTCTCTTTGCTACGGTCTTTCTACCCCAAACATCTGTATAGATGTACAGACCTCTCCAAACTACCTAGTACCATAGGTGTTCTTCCCTCTAAATACGTATATACTGTTGATCCTCAGAGACCTATATTGTTCTATAGCTTGCAACGGGGCAGCATACAGCAGCACTTGATACTTGCAGTCTGCAGTATGTCTTGGCATATAGAGTCAATAGTTGAGTTTATGCAGAATGAAACTAATCAGATAAAGCAATGGATTTTAGGCAGTGAGAAATGGAAAAGATGGAATGAACAGAAACACGTGTGAGGTTGTGGAGAATAGACTTGTTAGTGTGACTGATAAGCACCAGCTTTGGGCAAACGGGAGTTGAGCAGCTTGTTCTTGTTTATCTCTTATACAAACTTTGTGGATGGAAGTCCTTAAGATTGGTATGAGTCTTGTGTTGGTGGGACAACCCTGTTTTGGAGGCAGAACAGAATCTTGAGGACCACGGTGCCCAAGTGAAACCTTTTGCTTTGTGTAAAATGAATATTAACTTTGCACCCCTGAATATGAAAACAAGCTTAAAGAAGTAGATGATAAACATATGTGACTATAGTACTCAACTCTTCATCTGAATCATGCAAAATGTCACTCCAGGGAGGGAGCAGATAAGGTTAGGATATAAAAGACTGTTAGGAGTCAGCGTTAAAAATAGGGGAAGAAGAAAGGAGGAAAAAAAAAAGTAGAAAGAGTAGAAAGAGAAGATTAATTTAGTGGGGGGGGGGAAAGAGCTGGGGGGGAGAAAGAAGAAATGGGAAAACTAAAAGAGGCTGTGCCCTTTCTCCTCCACCAAAACAAGGACATCTTGGTAAGCTCTGTGCCTTCACCATTTGGTGAGAAATACCTGGGACAGTATTCTGCTAGCACTATTATCATATATTAGCGCTATTGCAGTGAGTGTGTTTATCAACAGCAATTCCAAATCTGTTATATCTGTCACCATATTTAATAAATACGTTCAATTTTGTGAAACTGTCTCAGTGAAAGTCCTCGGCAGGGCTTTGAAACAGGCAAGCACTGGACTCTGAAAAGTCCCTGAGGCAGAGGTGTGTTTTGTTATAAAATATGAGCGTTCAATTCAGACTGAGGTTACGGGTAGACTTCAGGATTTACATGTGATACTCATGAAAAGCCAAAAACTATTTCTGAAAGTAGGGCAAGGAAGGGAAAGGGAGCTGATCAACAGTTTGAGAGCTGCTGAGTTATTCAGACAATATAAGAAAGGATTGGCTGCCTTTTTGGAAAACAATTTTCTTGAGCCAAAGAAAGCCTACTCTGCAGACTTATGAAGATGAAATCAGATGTCATTCTTGTGCAAAACAGTCACTAGAAGAGGATCTTGCAGCTTCTGCTTTTGTTTGTGAATCTGCAGTAGAACTTTTACATAGCTAATGGTGCGGGATATGGTACTGTTACAGAGATTCTGTAATTGATTATGTCAAATGACTTTTTATATTACATTTATAATAATGTTTATTTTTAAGGATTGAAGCATCTCCTCAACAGGGACTATCATATGAAAATGTAATATACAGTTTGAATTTTTGTTGTTGCTGTTTCTAACAGCTTTGTTCTTAGACTCGTGTTTGCTGCTATATGTAAAAATATTTTGTAACTTTGGAGCTACACTTTTTTTGTAGCAATTGTTTTTGTCAACCAGTTGCCAGCTCAGGCAGTTCTCACAGACAATGGAACCTTTTTCTGATTCACTAGCTCAAATTGTGAGAATTAGGTTGTGTTTTTGCAGTGGAAAACTCCAGTAACCTTACACGTTCAAAAGTGATTGTGCAGGCATAACAGTGGGGAGTATGTTAAGCACATAAGAGGAAGGTCCCACTGTCCCAAAATAAGGAGGATAGCTAAGAAAAACAAGACAAGCAATGCCAAATCAGTAAAAACAAAAAATCAAAGGCCCTCTAGTCACCAGAGAAGAAGGGGGAAAAAATGAAAAGGAGAAATTAATGGTTGGTCAAATAAAATTGTACATACACGGTATAGTAATAAGCATCAAATAGGTTGTGAACCTGTAGTACTCAGCCAATGAGGAAATGGGAGGAATCAAGCATTGGTAATAGAGGATATAAGGTTACAATACGCTTCTGCTCTGTGCTTCTGCTTGCAGGATGCCCATCATTGCAATTGCGAATAAAAATGCTACTTTAAAGCCTTTTACACCGTCTCCCACAGCATCCTTGCAGCTAAACTGAGGAAGTGTACAGTCTGGACGATTGGGTAGTGAGGTGGACTGTGAACTGGCTGAAGGGAAGAAGCCAGCAGGTTGTGGTTAATGGGATGGAGTGGAGTTGGAGGCCTGTATCTAGTGGAGTCCCTCAAGGGTCAGTACTGGGACCAGCGTTGTTCAAGATATTCATCAATGACTTGGATGAGGGGAAGGAGGGCACCATCAGCAAGTTCACTGACGACACTAAACTGGGAGGAGTGGATGACATACTGGAAGGCTGTGGTGCCATCCAGCCGGACCTCGACAGGTTGGAGAATTGGGCAGGGAGAAACTTAATGAAATATAATGAGGGCAAGTCCTGCATCTAGGCAAGAACAACCCCAGACACCAGTATAAGTTGGGGACTGCCCTGCTGGAGAGCAGTGGAGGTGAAAGGAACCTGGGGGTCCTGGTGGACAGCGGGATGACCACGAGCCAACAGTGTGCCCTTGTGGCCAAGAAAGCCAATGGCATCCTGGGGTGTATCAGAAGGGGTGAGTTTAGTAGGTCGAGAGAGATTCTCCCCCTCTAACTCTGTCCTGGTGAGACCACATCTAGAATACTGCATCCAGCTCTGGGCCCCTCAGTTCAAGAAGGACAGGGAACTGCTTGAGAGCGTCCATGAACTAACATGAAACGTATTCCTTCACAATTACTGCTTTCTTAGATTCATAACAATTATTACATTCATAACAATCATCCAGTCCATGTTTTGCCCGTTACTTCTCTCGACTATCATCCTTATCTCAAATTCCTTGAGCCCTACGTTGGGCGCCAAAAAGGACTGTGGTGGTTTTACTCAGGTGAGCAGCTGAGTTCCACCATGGCCGCTCTCTCACTCCCTCCTCCTCAATGAGGAAGGGGGAGAAAATACAACACAAAGAGATTGAGGTTTGAGATCAGAATGATTTAATTGAAGGGAAAGGGAATGGGGGGAGGAAAAAAAGGCTGCATGGAAGCACAGAGAGAAAGGGGAAAAAAGTTATTCTCTACTTCCCATCAGCGAGTGATGTTCAGCCAAGTCCTGGGAAGCAGGGCCTTAAAATGCATAATGGTTGTTCAGGAGGACAACCCCATGAGAGCCCCCCTTTTATTGCTGAGTGTGACATCATGTGTTATGGAATATTCCTTTGGTTGGTTTAGGTCAGCTGCCCTGGTGATGTCCCCTCCACATCACTTGCCCACCCCCAGCCTGCTGGCTCTTGGGGGCTTGGAGGGAGTTCTGATGCTGTGCCAGCACTATGCAGCAATAGACACAACACTGGAGCGATACCAGTGCTGTTCCAGCTACGAGTGCAGAGCACAGCACTGTGTGGGCTGCTGCAGGGAAAGGTGACTCCATCCCAGGCAGACCCAACACAACCTCCACCCCTTATTTAATAACATTTGTGTCACACTCAGGTCCCACATAGTTTAGTATACAGATATTCTCATCACCATTATTCTCTGTCTATGGAAGTGTTTATACGTCTGTACTTTTCATTCCATAGGCCTTTCCCCAAAATGTTTATAAAAACAGTTGATGGTTTCAGCTTCATCTGTCAACGTAGTCACTCAGGGCAGGCGGAGTTAGTTTTCTTGACACCAGCACCAGCTTAGCTCGTGTCACTGTTGCATTTGCCCGGCTCCTTGTGAAGCTGACCTGTCATTGGTTCTGCAGTGTCCTCCTACAACACGTAACGTGGATTACAGATTAATTTTCTCTTAAGGTTAAATCTCCTTGAGGCATACACCTGATATCCCCATCCTTCTGCATTACCCACCAGGTATACCCTGGTCCTTGGGCGAAGACAATCCCACGAGTGGGTTTGCCTTTTCCAATGGCAGGAGCAACTCACACTGCCTTCCCCATCCACTTCCCTACATGCACTACAGGGACTCTAGCTTCTCCCACAGTGTGTAGGGGTTTTGTTTCAGCAGGACCAGGATGGCTCTCAGACCCCCTGTTGTTAACTAGCCAAGTGGCCTCTGGTAGATTCATGTCCTAATGTTTCCACGTCCCAGCACCCAATGCTCGTAACATAGTTTCTAACAATCCATTGTACCTCTCAACATTCCCAGAAACTTGTGGGTGATAAGGGATGTGATACACCCACTCAATGCCATGTCTCTTGGCCCAGGAGGTGACCAAATTGTTTCAAAAGTGGCTCCCATTGTCAGACTCAATTCTCTCTGGTGTACCATGTTGCCACAACACTTGTCTTTCCAGGCCCAAGGTAGTGTTTCGGGCCGTGGCATGGTTTACTGGATATGTTTCTAGCCACCCAGTAGTTGCTTCTACCATGGTGAGTATGTAACGTTTGCCTTGGTGGGTTTGTGGGAGTGGTCCGATGTAGTCAATCTGCCAGGCCTCACCATATCGAAATCCAAGCCATCTCCCCCTGTTCCAGGGAGACTTTACACTCATAGTTCTCTTGATTGCAGCACAGGTCTCATACTCGTGGGTAACCTGTGTGATGGCCTCAATGGTCAGGTCCACCCCTCGATCACGAGCCCATCTGTATGTGGCATCCCTCCCTAGATGTACTGATGTTTCACGGGCCCATCGAGCTACAAACAGTTCACTCTTACGTCCCCAGTCCAGGTCCACCTGAGCTACTTCAATTTTTGAAGCTCGATCCACCTCTTCGTTGTTCTGATATTCTTGGGTGGCTCCACTCTTGGGCATGTAATTATCCACATGATGTACCTTTACAGCCAGGTTTTCTACCCGGGCAGCAATATCTTGCCACAGGGTAGCAGCCCAGATAGGTTTACATCTGCGCTGCTAGTTGTTCTGTTTCCATTGCCATAGCTACCCCCATAGAGCATTTGCCACCATCCATGAGTCAGTGTAAAGATACAATACTGGCCATTTTTCTCTTTCAGCAATTTCTAGGGCCAGTTGTATAGCTATAGTCAGGAGGAAAGTGATTATGCAGAGTTATGGATCAGGGCTTCATGTCCTTTTCTAGCCTCAATATTTACACTAAGAGCAGATGAGAAGTCTGAAGAAGAAGAACATGAAAAAAAAAGATGATGAATGGGAGCCATTAGATAACTTACCACCCCCACCACCTCCATGTCTTAAAAATTGTGGTGGTTTGACCGTATTAGGCAACTGAACACCACAACCGCTCTCCCACTCCCCCTCCTCAGATGAGGAGGGGAAGAAGTAAAGGGAAAAAAAACAACTCACGGGTTGAGATAAGGATAATTTTAATAAAGAGAGAAATATATTATCAAGGAAATATTATATTAACTAAACAATTATTAACAATATTATTATTATTAACAATATTATTATTAATTAAACAATTCAACTAAAGGGAGGAAAGGGAAAAGGGGAAGAGGAAGGGGGAAAGGGAATAACAAAACAAGTAAAGGCTATGTGGAAATGCAGAGGGGAAAAAAATTACTCTCTACTTCCCACAAATAAGCGATGCTTGACCACGTCCTTGAAGCAGGGCCTCAACGCACGTAGCTGGTGTTCGGAGAGGAGGACAGACGTTTTCGCAACGAGAGCCCACCCCACCCCTCTTCCTCCTTTTCCCACCTTTTATTGCTGAGTGTGACATCATATGGTATGGAATATCCCTTTGGTTGGTTTGGGTCAGCTGCCCTGGTGATGTTTCTCACTTTTTTTTTTTTGCCCACCCCCTAGGAGGGCTAGAGAAAGTCCTGATGCTGTGCCAGCACTGCTCAGCAGCAGACACAACACCAGTGTGATACCACTGCTGTTTTAGCTACAAGTGCAGAGCATAGCACTGTATGGGCTGCTGCAGGGAAAGTTACCATCCCAGCTAGACCCAGTACAACAATCCACCCCCGGCGGTGGCTCCCCCTCCGGTGGCCGTGGAATCTCCATTGGTACCACTGTTGCCCCTGCCTCCACCACCAACAACACTGGAATTAGACCAACCTCCGGCAGCATGTACAAGGAGTAAGACTGCTGCATCTGAGGGAGCTTCTCTATATCTGTTACGAGAAGTACCCCTCGGAGGCAATCAGGGAGGCATCGGGTTTGTGGCAGTCCCATTAAATACCACAGATGTAAGAAACTTCAAGAAAGAAATGGGGACCTTATTAGATGACCCCCCTTGGAGTAGCTGAAAAACTGGACCAATTCCTAGGTCCCAATACTTATACCTGGGAAGAAATACAGTCCATTTTAGGGATCTTATTTACGGCCAAGGAAAGGGGAATGATTAGGCAAGCTGGAATGAGGATTTGGGAAAGACAAAATCAGGCAGGACTCCCAGGAGACCAGAAATGGCCAAATGTGGATCCCTACTGGGATCATCAACAACCACAAGGAAGACAGAAGATGAGGGATTTGAGAACATTAATCATACAGGGAATAAGGGAAGCAGTCCCCCAAGGGAAAAATATTCATAAAGCATTTAATGAACAACAAGGGAAAGATGAATCTCCAACAAAATGGTTAGAGAGATTTAAAAAAAGCCTACAAATGTATTCTGGAATTGACCCAAATACAGTGGCTGGAACCGCACTCCTTAGAACACAATTTGTAGCTAAATCCTGGGGGGACAGAAGAAGGAAGATAGAAAAACTGGAAGACTTGCCAGAAAGAGGATTAGAAGAATTACTTAGGGAAGCACAGAAAGTGTATGTTAGGAGAGATGAGGAGAAACAAAAAGCAAAAGCTAAGATCTTTGTAGCGTCAGTAAGAGAAAGTCAGAAAGATAAGACCTTGTCCAGAGAAAGAAGGGAAAAAGGAGTAGACAAAACACAGAGGACAGCCTTATCAAGAGAAAAGCACAATTCCTGTCTGTTACTACTGTAACAAGAAAGGGCATGTTCAGAAGAACTGTCGTAAGCGGGAACAAGATGAGAAAATATTCAAAGAAGAATAGGGGTGTCAGGGGCTATATTTCCTGGGGACTTCAACATCAACAGAGCCCTTGATAAAACTATTAATTGGTCCCCATAAAGAAGAAGTATTCTTAGTGGACACAGGGGCTGAAAAATCCACTATTCAAAAACTTCCAATAGGAATAGAAAAAGGGAAAAGTTATGTATCAATAGTAGGGGTAAAAGGAGAGCCTTTTAAAGTACCTGTCTTAAAAGATATAGAAGTAGAAACAGAAAAGAAAATTTGTTTTAATGATCTACTTTTGCTCCCTGAAGCAGAGTACAATTTATTAGGAAGGGATTTGATTTTAAAATTAAACTTGAGCATTCATAGCCAAGGAGACAAATTGCAGATTAAATTGTACACTTTAACACAAGAAGATGAGGAAGCCATTAACCCTTCAGTATGGTATAAGGAAGGGGAAATTGGAAAAATAGAAATGGCCCCCATAAATGTTCAAATAATAGATCCACATTGTCCAATCAGAGTTAAACAATACCCTATACCAATGGAGGGTCGAAAAGGATTAAAACCTGTAGTAGACAGACTTCTGGAGGGAGGAACTTTAGAACCATGTATGTCACCTCATAATACACCCATCCTCCCCATAAAAAAAATGGATGGGTCCTACAGGATGGTACAGGACCTAAGAGCTGTTAATCAGAGAACAATTACTAAATTTCCTGTGGTGGCAAATCCCTATACTTTACTGAGTCATATATCTCCCAGACATACTTGGTATAGTGTAATAGATTTGAAAGATGCTTTTTGGTCCTGCCCTCTGGATGACGGATCCAGAGATTATTTCGCCTTTGAATGGGAGGATCCCGAGACAGGACGAAAGCAACAATTAAGATGGACTGTGCTGCCACAGGGATTTACAGAGTCACCAAATGTATTTGGACAAGCTTTAGAGAAGATCTTGCAAGATTTCACATTACCCAAGGAAGTAAAATTATTGCAATATGTGGATGATCTATTAGTGGCAGGAGAAACTGAGGAAAAAAAAAACAAGAAGCCACTATTAAATTATTAAATTTCCTAGGCGAAAGGGGTTAAAGGTATCTCGATCAAAATTACAGTTTGTGGAGCAGGAAGTAAAATACTTAGGGCATTGGCTGACTGGAGGGAAAAAGAAGCTAGATCCTGACAGGGTATCTGGTATTCTATCTTTAAGACCCCCACAAACTAAAAAGGAAATTCGGCAAATATTGGGATTATTAGGATATTGTAGACCATGGCTTGAGAACTATAGTGAGAAGGTCAAATTCTTATATGAAAAATTAACTAATGACCGACTTAAGTGGTTCACAGAAGATGATAAAAAATTCGAGGAAATAAAAGGGGCATTAATACAAGCACCTGTATTAAGCCTCCCAGATCTGGAAAAACCTTTCTATCTTTTTGTGAAGATATCAAATAAGACAGCATATGGCATTCTTACTCAAGATTGGGCAGGGATTAAGAAACCTGTAGGGTATTGTTCTAAGTTACTTGATCCAGTAAGCAGGGGCTGGCCTGCTTGTCTCCAAGCTTTAGTCACTACAGCATTATTAATAGAGGAAGTTAGGAAGATTACCTTTAGCGCCCCTCTAAAGGTGTATACTCCACACAGTGTCAGAAGTGTTTTACAACAGAAAGCAGAAAAATGGTTAACGGATAGCCGAATCCTAAAGTATGAGGCAATATTAATTGATTCCCCTGACTTGGAACTGAGAGTAACCTCTGCTCAGAGTCCAGCACAATTTTTGTTTGGAGAACCATCTGAAAAATTACAACATAACTGCTTAGAGGTAATTGAGACCCAGACTAAGGTGAGGCCAGATTTAAGGGACACTGAGTTGCAAAAAGGGGAAGTACTGTTTGTAGATGGTTCCTCCCGAGTAGTGGAAGGAAAAAGAAAATCAGGATATGCAATAATTAATAAGGACCTAGAACCTGTGGAATCAGGGCCTTTGAGTCCATCATGGTCAGCTCAGGCTTGTGAGCTGTATGCCTTATGTAGGGCCCTGGAACTATTAAAGGGAAAAAGTGGGACTATATTTACAGATTCAAAATATGCATATGGGGTGGTCCACGCTTTTGGAAAAATTTGGGAAGAAAGGTTTAATTAACACTCAAGGGAGGAATCTCATACATCAAGAATTAATAGTGAAAATTTTAAGGGCATTAAGGGAACCGAAGGAGATAGCAGTAGTACATGTGAAAGGACACCAAAAGGGATTAGATTATCGAATCAGGGGAAATAATTTAGCAGATAAAGAAGCCCAAAAAGCGGCCTTGAGGACTCAGGTCGTTAAAATTAATGTAATACAGGAGGAAGAAAAATGAGAAGAAGGGGAAAAGAAGTTTACCCCTGAGGAACAAATAAAATTGGAGAGAATAGGGGCTAAATTAGAACAAGGAAAACTGACACTGCCTGACAGACGAGAGATATTACCAAAAGCCTGCATGAGGCAAATATTAGGATGATTACATGCACACACCCATTGGGGTACAAAGGCATTAAGTGATCATTTCCTTAAACAATTTGGTTGCATCGGGATTTATGAAATAGCAAAGCAAATTACACAAGGTTGTTTAACTTGTCAGAAGATAAATAAAAAAGTGTTTGGACAAGCAGCCACAGGTGGGAGAAAGACAGTTTATAGACCTTTCGTTGAAAGTACAAGCTGATTTCACTGAATTGCCCCAAGGTGGGGAGGATAAAATATCTGTTGGTAATAGTGGATCATTTAACACAATGGGTTGAAGCTTATCCTGTAGCACGAGCTACAGCACAAACGATGGTAAAGATTTTATTAGAACACTTAATACCTAGATATGGGATAATCCAGTATATTGATTCTGATCAGGGCACACACTTTACTTCAAAAATAATAAAATTATTATGTCAATCATTAGGTATTCAGTGGGAATACCACACTCCGTGGCACTCACAAAGCTTGGGAAAAGTAGAAAGAATGAATCAAACAATAAAACAACAATTGGCTACGTTAATGATTGAGACACAAATGCCCTGGACGAAATGCTTACCATTGGCACTTTTAAACATTAGAACTAAACCACACAGTGAGACTGGATTATCACCATATGAAATGTTATATGGCATGCCTTATTCTCAAGAGATGCCCCTAAGGAACAATGTAGTTGAGGATTGTAGTATCCAGAAATATATAATCACTCTTGGAAGGAGATTAAAAGAACTAAGAGAAATTGGGATGATGGCTCAAACACCACCTTTAGGATTTGCAATCCACCCGTTAAAACCGGGAGATAAGGTTCTAATAAAAACGTGGAAAGGAAAAAGTCTATCTCCTATGTGGGAAGGGCCCTTTCTTGTTTTACTTACTACTGAAACAGCTGTGAGAACAGCAGAAAGGGGTTGGACCCACGTATCCAGAGTAAAGGGGCCAATAACTACCGAAGCTTGAAGAGCTGAATCCACTCCTGGGGAACTGGAACTAATATTCTGGTAATGAAGATCCTTGATCATAGTAGCAGAAGTTTTGACAGCCATTGGTTGTTGCATTACCCCCGTGTAAGAGGACTAGTACAGTGGTTAATTGAAACTGCACTACTGAAACAAATGACCATGGAGCCACAACCTTACTCAGATCAGATGATGATATTAGAGGAGATAGAAAGCAAAGAAAGTGAAGAAGAGGAAGATACCTACCAAATTATACCTTAGAGAAAGTTTTGCAAAAATCAGCAATTTATAAAGAAGAAAAGGGGGGGGGAATTGTGGGAACAAAAATATTGCTTTTGCACAGAGTTACATTGTTTAAGGTAAGGAACGTGGTATCGAAATACGCTTGCAGTGATAAGAAAGCTTAGCAGGTGACCTTGTAAAATGCAGACAACCAGACTCCTTAGAACAATTAGGTGAAGATCACAGTGTCAAGTCAGATAAGTGAAGAAACATTACCACTTCAAACAGTAAAAAAGTCAAAAGAAATTTGAAATTTAACAGGCCGGCAACTGAAGGCCATGCATTGTCTGTGAAGCATCGGATGGGTTGTGAACCTGGATTACCCAGTCAATGGGGAAACGGGAGGGTCCCAGTTGTCGAGAAATAAAGTATATAAACTTTACTGTGTGACTAGTAGGTGCACTCCTGCTTGTGGGACGTCCACCACTGCAATCGCGAATAAAATTACTACTTCACTGAGATCCTCGCCTGAGCCTATGTTATTGGCTACAGAGTGTTTCTCACTAAATATTACCCAGGTAACCTTGTCACAAACTGTGAGAGGCCCGCTTACTCTTCTCCTGCTTCTTATACAGTCATTAGCAGGTCCGTCCTGGCTCCCAAAACTGGGATGCAGCGGTGACCTCAGATTTGCTCGATCTGCTCCCAAGATCGCTAGCGGCTGTTCCATCAGTCAGCAAATCCCCCTTTGACCACTCTATCAGTCAGCCTGTAAGGTACCCTCCTCCCTTACGGGGACTATGCTGCACGCCAGACGTCTCTGTGCTATTTACCAGCTGCCCCAGCCACGTGTATGACTTATAGGCCCTTCCTGTACTTTTACACATACCATTTGTCCACGGTTCAGCAGGTCGTTGTCTGCCCCCTCAGTGAGCGGCCGAGGAGTGGAGTTCCTCCAGAGAATTGTGCCCGGTGACTACTAGGATGTTTGTGGCGTGGCCACTCCTGTGGGCAGGCAGAGAGCCTCCTGCCTGGCTCGCCAAAATGATTAGTGGAAGAACTCTACAACTCAAAGCAAATGAGTTATAAGTAGGTATGTGGTTTATTTCGGCGCCAGGCACATGCGGGATAGCTCCCAAAGGCATGCGCGCCCTAACGCGGCAACTTGCTTTGGTTATATGAAGTAAAGAGTTACATATGCATGAAGTTTCCCAATACGCCTATACATATGCATAACCAATCCCCACTTTGTATTAAAATTAGCTCCAATAAGTCATTTCCATAAACTCCTCCCATCTCTGATTGCGCAGTGCCTTCTGGTGGTGGTCGTGGGGATGAAGGCTGATAACTCTTCTTCAGCACCACTAGTTGACACCCTGCCTTTGTACAGACAGCTGCTCCTTGGCTCTTGTCCAAACCACAAGGTCATTCTCAGCTGTTTTTTGAGACAGGTTCCCCATTTTGTCAGGAAACACTCTCTGTGAGGGGCCCCAAGACTCCTTGTTTTGCTTAATTTGCACAGTAGTAAGCAAAGACACTCAGCAATATCTATTTTAATGCGATTAAGCAAGCCCCCATTCTTCTATCCCTGTGTGATAAATGACTGAGTCCCAAATAGGATTCTAATTACAGTTTGTAATTTATTAAGAGAATAGAGGCAAGCAAACAGCGCTGGGTGCGCCGAGAGTCTCTGCTCCACCAAGATGCACACCTGTTACATCAGGGGGCTGATTTTTATGTTCTTAGACTAATACATATTCATCACTGTTCCTAGAAAAGGCAGGGTTATTATAATTAGTTCCCAGAATCCAAACCCTCTCCAGACGCATGCGTATCAGTCTCTGGTGGTCTTTCTGGGGGTCTCTTGTGCTGAAGGCTCGTAGTCTTCCTCCCAAGCTTTGTCTTTCGGTCGTCCTTCAACTCCCCCCTTTCTCCTTATTTGGTGGATCCCTTTGCCAGACATCAGAGGCTTGGGCAGCGTCTCATGCAGAAGTCAGCAGTTTCCAAAAAAACCTCCTTGGTCCTCTTATCTCCCAGACTAGAGTCTCAGTGTTCGTCCTTTAAGCCCTCTATTTACATGAATTGCTAGATTCTTATTTTGCACAGTACAAGAACTATGTACACTACTCACTCTGTTTTTCTTAGATAGAAAGTTACATTTCATCATGCAGCCCTAGCATTGTTTCATACTGACACGAATCAAATTAACACATTTCACACCTGGCTTCACCTATCCCCATCACCTTTAGGGTTTCATTAGTTAATTTAAACCCTGATGCTTTACAGGCCAGTAATGACCTAGCTGCCTCAGTGTATTGGGTTCACATGGCAAGGTTCTGGTAGTGGGGGAGACTGTAGTGGTAGCCCCTGTGAAACATGGGATTAGAAATTACAGAGTGACTGATTAAGAATAAATATATAGACACTCATTGCTTAATGTGTGCTACATTTGCAATGTACTGGGCCTGTGCTGCGCTTAGGCCTCCAGATGAGCCCCTGGGGCTCCAAGAACCAGGTAAACCTAACCCTATTGTTCGGACTGTGAGCAAGGGCTCAGAGATAAGGAAGACTGTTTATAAAGGATAAGATAAACATGCAAGGCCTCGAGATAACAGGAGCCTCTTGGACCCCGAGAACTGGACCAAACCAACCTTATGGCCCAGACTGTGACCAAGGGCTCAGGGAGCATGCGCAGGGAGACAAGGTTAAAAGTTCAACTCTGAGGAAGATGTCTTACTTCATCCTGACGACCACCCGGACGACCACCAGAGAATACTACGCAAGCGCAGAAGGACTGATAAGATAATTAGCATACGAAGCGGGGCTAGGTGGAGCTAGGAAATGAATATGCATAGGTGTGTTGCGAAACTTAATGCATATGTAATATTTTAGGGGATAAAAGAGAATGCAAGCGAGCGAATTGTTGCGCACGACTTTGGTGGGACTACCCCCCGTGCTGCCCAGCGCTGAATAAACATACCTACTTTACAATCTTACTGATTGTGGAGTCAGTTTTTCGCGACTCATTTGGCGAGCCAGCCCGGAGACACTCTGCTCGGCTGTGGGATCGACTGCGGAGCAGACGCCCCTAAGTCCACCCCGAGTATTTTCCTCGGAGGGGACTCCACTCCCAGCCTCTCACCACGGGAACAGACAAGGACCTCCTGAAGCTGCGGACAAACGGTATGTTTTAACAGTACAGGAAGGGCCTGTCAGTTGTACGCGTGGCCGGGGCAGCTGGTAAATTGCGCAGAGACGTCTGGCGTGCAGCATAGTCCCCGTAAGGGAGGAGGGTACCCTATGTGATAAATTAGTGGGGGGTTGTTCATTGTTTTTGAGGAATTTGGAGGATCTGCTGAGGGGATAAGTTTGCACAATTTAATGGCCTTTTACTTTGATGCTCAGCATGCAAATATTGCAAAAATTCAATGAACAAAATATGTTAGAAAAAGAAAAAGGAGGGATTGTGATAAATTAGTGGGGGGTTGTTCATTGTTTTTGAGGAATTTGGAGGATCTGCTGAGGGGATAAATTTGCACAATTTAATGGCCTTGGTAAGGGGGAGGATTAAGCAAGCAGATAGCAGGAGGGGGTGTTGGGTAAACATCCTTGAGTGAAGCCAGACTCTGTGAAATCTCTTATCACAAGCCCCCCACCTGAACACGAGCACAACCCGTGATCACCAGCAGAGGAACATCGATACCCCCCCTCTCAACAATAGACTGCGCAGCCTCAGCCAGTTCAACAAGTTCCGATAAGCCGGAACTCGCCTGCTATAAAACAGCAACCCTGGAAAGGGAAGTTGCGTGCTGTTGCGGAGCGGAGACTCCCCAGCCACCCAGCACTGTTTTGCTTGTGTCTGCTTACTTGATTAATAAAATAATTTCAATAGACCAGAAAATTGTGTGGTCTAATTTATAACACCCTACAGGCTGGCCGATAGAGCAGTCACGGGGGATTTGGTGACCAATAAAGTGACCGCTAGTGATCTTGGGAGTAGATCGAGCAAATCCGAGGTCACCGCTGCATCCCAGTTTTGGGAGCCAGGACAGATCTGCTAATGACTGTATAAGAAGGAGAAGGGTAATACCTTTTTAAACCCCCATATTGATGGATACGCAGGAGAGATTCCTTGTTTTGTATGGGCTTACTAGCAAAGCGCATGAGAAAAATTGGCATTCGGCTTGAAATTCGGTCCTTTTGAAATGTAAATTTTGTGGAAAAGGTGGTGTCCTTTGTCTAGAAGACGGAAGGCTGCGTGCTTCAGGTGTTTAACCGAAGTCCTGTGGATCTATGATTGGAATGGGACTCACTAATAATCTGAAACAGTAAAGTTTGTATGTGGAAAGAAGAATTTAATCCCAGAGAACTGGAACATTTGGGAAGAAGATTAGGAAAAGATAGTAAAAAACTGCAATAAAAAAGGTGGTGTGGAAATTGAAACAAGGGCCAGTATCTAATAAGGAATAGTAATAAATAAATAAATAAATAAATGGAAATGGGAAATCAAGGAAATTAGTAATATCCAAAACAAAGACGTTTTAAAGAAAGCCTCCTTGGCTGCATATGAGCACATTGGAAGGATATTGTTAGAACTGGGGGCACAGAAAGCAAGAGGATTTCCATTAAGTATTGCAATCAATGGTGGCCACTGTATAAGCTAAATGGCCACTTTATGGATCAATCGACTATACCAATATCTTGCAATCAATGTTTTTGAGGAGAGAAGGGAAATAGGATGAAATGTTGGATATTGATATGTTGTTTCAGCATCTTGGAGGGAAAAGGTATGGAATTAAGTTGGCCCCTGACTGAGCCTTTGGTGCTGGCATTAGAAAAGTACAGGCTGGAAAAGATAAAGGAAGTGTTAATAGGGTTGTTGAAGGTGTTAAAGGCATGGCATGTAGTATTTGATAAAGCTGTTTGAAGTTGAATGAGCAGGGAAAGAGGATGCAGGGATGTTAATAGTTCTGCCTCAACCCGAGGCTGAGATCTCCAAATCACGAGTGTGAGCCCTCTGGGGCAGAGGGACCATGATGGGTCCAAGAGAGCTGTCACGTAAACAGAAAAGCAGCTAACTCTTAAAACAACCTGAGTTCACGTGCAAGCTCAGATTGCCAATGGGACCGCTCAGGGAACTTTCAACAATTGCATTCCCCTGACCGACCCCCCCAACTGAGACCCTAATCACCCCGGAAATTATGAACGGCTATACCACAATCTGGTTAAATTGGGAATTTGTTCCAACAAGGTCCAAAAGAAACCCCTATGGAATTTTTGGACCAACTTTTGAAATGCAATGAAGAAAAATAAATAAATAACAATTTGGACATGGCTTCAGAAAACAGAGGCAATTAGCTAGCCTCTTTCTAGGGCAATCTGCCTCTGATATCAGAAAGAAATTGTCTTAGGCTGCAGGATAAACTTACAACAGTCAAGAATAATGGGGACCTGGGACACCTACCCTAGCAGGTCCACTGGTTGAAATAAAGCTAGGGAACGAAGAGAGAGGCTTGAATTTTTGTTGGTTAAGGGAGCTTCTTTCTCTGTGTTAATATGTATGTAAATGTAATAGGAGCAACTGGCTAATAGGAAAGTGCGTTTTCTTTTTTTTTTTTTTTTTTGCAATGCTTGAAATTTAAATTGGGAAAAATGATTGGAATTACTAAATGAGGAAAACAGTCAAGTTTTGTTCATGGTACTAGATTTAAAGTATGCTTTTTCCTGCCTGCCCGTGGCAACTGACAACCAGAAACTCCTTGCCTTTGAATGGGAAAATCCTAATAGAGGACAGAAAACTCAGATGACTTGGACAGTGTTACCACAGGGGTTCAAGAATAGCCCCACCATATTCAGGAAACAACTAGCCTGTGATCTTGAAGTTTGAAAGACCCCTTCGAGAAAAGGGGACACTGCTGCAATATGGAAATGATAGCTACTGAAGAAGAAAAGGAATGTGTATCATGGACTATTAGTTTACTATTTCTTTTTTGGCACTAATACTGTGAACCCAACCTCTTTTCTCAGTAACAGAGTTTCCAGATCACCCACTCATGATTGCATCAAGACCATGGACACGGTATACTCCAGCTGATCAGACTTCTAGGAAACACCCCTAGAAGATGTGGAGGATTGGTATATAAATGGCAGCAGCTTCATCCGGCAGGGATTTTGCCTCACAGGATATGCGGTAACAAACATCAGCCCAAAAGGTGGAAATCATCGCCTTGATAAGAGCTCTTGAGCTGGCAAACATTTGGACAGATTAGAAATATGCCTTGGGTGTGGTGCATGCACACGGGGCAATTTGGAAGGAGAGAGGACTTTTTTCTTCCTCAATTAAACATGCAGAAGAGGCTGATAGCAGTTATTAGGGAAGAAGGAAAAAGGAGGTCCAGACAGGAACAGCCCCGGCTAGGCAAGGATCAATGTGCCCTATGTAAGAAATCTGGGCATTGGAAAAACGAATGCCTGGAACAGAAAATAAATGGAAAATGGAACCGGGGAAGGGAGGTGGTGGTCGCGTGTGCAAAAGACTATTGAAGAGGACCGAGGGAATCTACCCCAGCAGATTTGCTGGTTATAAAAATGAAGCTGGGGAAGGAGAGAAAAGAGGTGGAACTTCTGTTGGATGTGGGGGCAACATATTCAATTTTATATAAAGCATTAGTATCAGTGGGGAATGATTATGTTGTAGTGAAGCGGGCAACTGGACAATCTGAAATAGCATATTTCTGCAAACCATTGAAATATAAATATGGGAAACAGTGGGGCATTCACAAGTTCCTATACATGCCCAACTCCCCGGAGTCACTCCTAGGGAGAGATTTATTGGAAAGATTACAAGCAAACATTTCATTTTAAAATGGGGAGATTATTCTGGAGGTAAATGATCAAAGATATGTGGAAGTGCTGAGTTTGATCTTGACAGCTTTTGAGACCAAAGAGGAAATTAGTGAGGAAATCCTAAGTCAAGTGTTTTCTGGAGTATGATCTTCTAGTGTACCAGGGAAGGCGAAAAATGCACTTCCAATATAAATTAAACTTAAGGAAGGAAAACAGCCAGTTAGAATTAAACAGTACCCCTTGAAAAAGGAACACAGAGAAGGAATTAGCCTGATAATTGATTAACATGCTTAACACCAGAGCTAACTTGATTTACCGTTTTAGACCTGAAGGATGCCTTCTTTTGCCTCCCTCTCCATGAAGCCAGCCAGAAAATCTTTGCATTTGATTGGAAAAGCCCTAAGAGTGGGCGCAAACCACAGCTCACATGGACAAGGTTGCCTCAGGGATTTAAGAACTCACCCACCTTGTTCAGAGAACCACTTGCAAAGGACTTGGAGACCTGGGAAGCCCCATCGGGAGAAGGAAGGCTGTTGCAGTATGTAGGTGACCTCCTCATAGCCACCCAGACAGAAGAAGCATGTGTGCCCTGGATAGGGATTTCCCTGGGAATACTAGCACAGGACCTGGGCCCATATTGAAGGGCAGTTGTTTATTTTTCTAAGCAGCTGGATGCTGCCGCCAAGGGATGGTCAGGATGCCTCAGAGCCGTTGCAGCAATGGTGCTAAATATCCAGGAAGCACGCAAGTTCACCTTGGGACAGAAAATAACTGTGCTAGTGTCTCACACATTGTCCACAGTGCTGGAAGTGAAAGGCAGTCACTGGCTTTCCCCACAAAGCTTCCTGAAATCAGCAGAAACCAAGGGGAGCCAGTACACCATGACTACCTGGAGACCATTGAAGCTACCTACTCCAGCTGTCCAGATATGAAGGACACTCCTTTTGATGATGTGGAAATATGGGAGCAGCTACGCCATCAGCAGAAAATGACATGCTGGGTATGCAGCTACCTCTTGCAAAGACGTAATAGAATCTGGACCTTTGCCAACAGATACCTCTGCACAAAAGGCTGAGATAATTTCTCTGACTCATGCCTTAGAAAAAGCAAAAGGAAGGAAAATAAACATTTATATGGACTCAAGATACACATTTGGGGTTGTACATGTACATGGAGCCATATGGAAAGAAAGAGGACTGTTGACCTTGTCAGAAAAAAATCAAAATAAAAAAAAATCAATCATGCAAAAGAAATAATGAGATGTACTTTAAGGCACACCAGAAGGTGAGCTCAGAATTGGAGGAAGGAAATGATCTGGCGGACAGAGAGGCAAAAGAATCAGCAGAAAATGAGGTAGCAACTGGAGGAGCCCTGATTCTAGATGGGCAGATTCCCCTTGAAGGTAAGCCTGTATATAACAAAAAGGATAGAAAATTAATTGAAAGGCAAAAGGGAAAATATAACCAAGAGGGATGGGCTATTACCAAAGAAGGGAAGGGGAAGCTAGTCATCCCCTCCAATTGATTGTGGTCACCGGTAAAGGAAAAACACCGGAAGACACATTGAGGAATAGACGCTTTGTATAACTATCTAATTTGAAAAATTATTGCCAAGAACTTATATGCTACCATCACTCAAATAACTTAACAATGTGATATTTGTCTCCAGACTAACCCCCAAAATACCCCCAAATCAAAACTGGGTCAAATTGGAAAAGGCCATGGGCCTGGGCAACAGTGGCAAATTGACTTTTCTGAACTTCCAAGAAAAGGGGGGTATCGATATTTACTCGTGTTAACAGATACCTTTTCAGGATGGCCAGAGGTTTTCCATACTAGGGCTGCCAAAGCCCGAGAGGTAACTAAGTATCTTGTAGAGAAAACTTCGAAACCACAGTGGGAAGGACTATACCAGGTGCTCCTTACTTCCTTCACTGCAATTAGGATCAAGGAACAGAGTGCCTGGATTCACCATTCTCAAGTGAAGAAAGCTTCAGAAGCCCCCTGGAAAGTAACGCCAGATGATGGTGAACTGAAACTGAAGCTTAGTCAAGCAAAATGAGGACATTACGGTCGGGAGTATTTAGTAATATAATTAGCAGAAATTTAGTTAACAGAATCATTTTATTTTTGTGGCTTATAGACGTAATTGTGATTCAAGAATTGGAAGGTGTGTTGTGGTTTAACCCGGCCGGCAGCTAAACACCACACAGCCGTTCGCTCACCCTCCCCCCTCCCTCTCTGGGATGGGGGAGAGAAACGGGAAAGTGAAGCCTGTGGGTTGAGATAAAGACAGTTTGTTAAGATAGATAATAATAATAATAATAATAATAATATGTACAAACAAGTGATGCACAATGCAATTGCTCACCACCCGCTGACCGATGCCCAGCCCAACCCCGAGAGCCGGCCCCCCACCCTGGCTAGCCACCCCTATATATTGTTCAGCATGACGTCAGATGGTATGGAATACCCCTTTGGCCAGTTTGGGTCAGCTGTCCTGGGGCTGTCCCCTCCCAGCTCTTGCTGCCCCCCCAGCCTTCCCGCTGGCAAGACAGAGCGAGGAGCTGAAAAGTCCTTGGCTTAGTGTAAGCATTGCTCTGCAGCAATTAAAACATCAGCATGTTATCAACACTCTTCTCATCCTAATCCAAAACATAGCACCCTACTAGCTACTAGGAGGAAAAATAACTCTGTCCTAACTGAAACCAGGACACTGGCCCTTCACCGTCAATGCGCGGTAGGAGTTCGGAGACGGTCGAGCATGGAACCCCGGTCATTCTTTTAACCTCAGGGAGCCCAGAGATACGCACAAGAGTCCTGGGTTTTCTTTCAGAGTCCCCAGATTTTATAGGGGCCATCCCCGGGATTAGCATTTGAGAAGCGGCACAGGCTACTTCCCTTTCTGCCTTCATGGTTTTTAACGTCTCTAATACTGTACGCCACAACTCGCGGACAGTTTTCACTTCCTTTTCATCTTTTGAATCTCCCGTTATAGTCTTTTCCCACATGGTATTCCCAAATTCTTGCCATTCTGTAACTGAGAACAGCAGGGACGTCTCTCTAAAATGTCCCTATCGTTGTCCTAACTTGATCAATTTGATCAATTGCTTTCCCATTGTCTCGATACCTCTCTTAGGTGAGTATTCCAGCGAGCAACATTGCTGCAGCTTCCACTTCCATGGCTGCGCTTTTCACTTGGAGGGGAGGTCCGTGTCTGCCCTGACTATGCACACAGGCAGCACTCCTCCCAGCCGTTTAGTTTCCCATTCCCCTCCTCTTGCTGCTTACCGCAGTCTCAGAGAACTCAGTCGAGCTGGACTATTTGGCGAGTAACCATCCTCTGCTACCAGATGTTGGAATGGGAGTGACCCGGAGTAACAACGCAACCTCGATGCGAGTGTAATCGTTCTCCTTTAATGAATGTTCTAGCAAGGTATATATATGCTACTCCCTACAGCATGCGCAGACAACAACTTATAATTGGTCTAGCTATGCACACGTCTCTAGCACTAATATAATAGGTACAACGGTGTATTTGTACTCAACACTGTTGTTGACTCTGTACTTTGGAAAATATATCTCGGAAACCATTAACAATTACACCTACTGCCTTTTTTCATCAGTCTGTGGAGGGGACAGGGGAATATATTTTCCCCTACTTGTACGCTCTCCCTTACTCCTTCAGCACCCTCTTATCCCCTGAGCTAGTTACGATAACTCTCCAAGATGTTGAATATCCTTGGGATACGCAGACCAGCATGTTGTTGTTGTTATGTCTCTTGAATGCGCTTCAGGTTTTGTTTAAGGTTAAACAACTACTTAGGTATCTCATCCAGAGGTCTGTCCTGAGGCAGATCTCTGCTGGAGCTCCTGCTCCAGCCCCTGCAGCCACTCCTGCTCCAGCCCCTGCAGCCACTCCAGCCCCTGCAGCCACTCCAGCTCCAGCCCCTGCAGCCACACCAGCTCCTGCAGCCGCTCCAGCTCCTGTGGCTGGGCCAGAGAAACGAACTGTTGCAGTGCAAGTTGGCCCTGCAGACTGTATTCCAACCCCTGTGGCAGACCCTGTGGCTGGGCCAAAGAAACGAGCTGGAGCAGTACAAGTTGCCCCTGTAGACAAGGTGAAAAAATGGTATAGAGACTCAGGTCGTTTAGAACGCAGAGAGTCTAGGTTTGGAGAAGACGAGGCTGGGCCATCAGGGAGGATGAAGCTGGGGATGTTGAAAAAACAACACTAGTTTCCCGAAGCCTATACCAGCGTGAGCTACGAGATTTGTGAAAAGATTTTGGTCACTGCATAGGTGAGCAGCTTGTCACCTGGCTGCTCCGGTGCTGGGATACCGGAGCCAATTATGTGGATATAGACGGCAGGGGAGCCAGTCGGCTGGGATCCCTTGCTAGAGATGCAGGCATTGACAAAGGAATTGCAGATGGAGTACGATCTGGAGGCGTCTCCTGTACGGTGTAAGGGAAAGGTATCCCTACAAGGAAGAACTTGTATGTCTGCCAGGCAAGTGGACCACTATGGAGAAGGGAATCCAGTACCTGAGGAAATTAGCCGTATGGGAGGTGATCTATGCCGACCCAGACAATGGACAAATACCCGTAGATCCAGATGAAGTCAAGTGTACAGGACCCATGTGGCGGAAGTTTGTACGGAGTGCACCATCATCATATGCCAGCTCATTGGCAATAATGGCCTGGAAAGAAGATGAGGAACCCTCAGTGGGTTATGTGGCTAAACAACTCCGGCAGTACGAAGAAAGTCTCTCCTCTTCCCTACAGGCCTGCGTCTGGGCTGTGGAGAAACTTTCTGAAAGCATCCACCAACTTGAAGACAGATTATTTTACTCCCCTCCTATACAAACCAGCGTCTCTGCTATTAGGGGTAAACGCTCATCCGTACAAGGAAGACGATATGGTGGATACACACCTCGTGCTATCCTGTGGTTTTACCTATGTGACCCTGGAGAGGACATGAGAAAATGGGATGGAAAATCCACCGCGACCCTAGAGGCATGGGTACGTGAGAAAACAAGCAGGAAAAAAGGGTTCCCTGAAAAGCTTGCTGCTCCAACTTCCAAAAGGCAGTCCCTTAAACACAGGAATGAAGATTCTGACCAGGATTAGAGGGGCCCTGCCTCCAGCCGGGGGGGGGGAAAGGGACAATCGAGTTTATTGGACTGTGTGGATTCGATGGCCTGGCACGTCAGGCGCACAGAAGTATAAAGCTTTAGTAGACACCGGTGCACAATGTACTCTAATGCCACCAAACTATAAAGGGCCAGAGCCCATCAGTACTCATGGAGAGACAGGGGAATCCCAGCATTTGACTGTATTGGAGGCTGAAGTGAGTCTAACTGGGAATGAGTGGCAAAAACACCCTATTGTGACTGGCCCGGATGCTCCGTGTATCCTTGGCATAGATTATCTTAGAAGAGGATATTTCAAGGACGCCAAAGGGTTCCGCTGGGCTTTTGGCATAGCTGCCTTAGAGACAGAGGGCATTAAACAGTTGTCTCCCTTGCCCGGTCTCTCAGAGGACCCTTTTGATGTGGGGTTGCTGAGGGTTGAAGAACAACAAGTGCCAATCGCTACTACAACTGTGCACCGGCGGCAATATCACACCAACCGAGACTCCCTGATTCCCATCCATGAGCTAATTCGTCAACTGGAGAGCCAAGGAGTGATCAGTAACACTCATTCACCTTTTAATAGTCCCATATGGCCAGTGCGAAAATCTAATGGTGAGTGGAGACTAACGGTGGACTATCGTGGCCTGAACGAAGTCACACCACCACTGAGTGCTGCAGTGCTGGACATGCTAGAACTCCAGTACGAACTGGAATCAAAGGCAGCCAAGTGGTATGCCACAACTGATATCGCTAATGCATTTTTCTCCATCCCTCTAGCAGCAGAGTGCAGGTCACAGTTTGCCTTTACTTGGAGGGGAGTCCAATATACGTGGAATCGGCTGCCCCAGGGGTGGAAACATAGCCCTACCATTTGCCATAGACTGATCCAGTCTGCGCTGGAGAAGGGGGAAGCTCCTGAACACCTGCAGTACATCGATGACATCATTGTGTGGGGTGGCACAGCAGAGGAAGTTTTTGAGAAAGGGAAGAAAATAATCCAAATCCTTCTGAAGGCTGGTTTTGCCATAAAACAAAATAAAGTTAAAGGACCTGCACGAGAGATCCAGTCTTTAGGAATAAAATGGCAAGATGGACGTCGTCAAATCCCAATGGATGTGATCAACAAAATAACAGCTATGTCTCCACCAACTAGCAAAAAGGAAACACAAACTTTCTTAGGTGTCGTGGGGTTTTGGAGAATGCACATTCCAAATTACAGTCTGATTGTAAACCCACTCTACCAAGTAACCCGTAAAAAGAATGATTTTGAATGGGGCCCTGAGCAACGACAAGCCTTTGAACAAATTAAGCAGGAAATAGTTCATGCAGTAGCCCTGGGGCCAGTCCGAACAGGACCAGATGTAAAGAATGTGCTCTACACCGCAGCCGGGGAGAATGG
Organism: Heteronetta atricapilla; assembly: GCA_011075105.1. Taxonomy (NCBI): domain Eukaryota; kingdom Metazoa; phylum Chordata; class Aves; order Anseriformes; family Anatidae; genus Heteronetta; species Heteronetta atricapilla. The sequence goes on from MU014180.1 coordinate 50,910, forward strand.
CCCCACCTGGAGCCTCTGGCAGAAAGAACCTGGGGAAACTCGAGGTCGACCCCTAGGGTTTTGGAGTCGGGGATACAGAGGATCTGAGGCCCACTGCACTCCAACTGAAAAGGAGATATTGGCAGCATATGAAGGAGTTTGATCTGCTTCGGAAGTGGTCGGTACTGAAGCACAGCTCCTCCTGGCACCCCGACTGCCAGTACTGGGCTGGATGTTCAAAGGAAGGGTCCCCTCTACACATCATGCAACTGATGCTACATGGAGCAAGTGGGTTGCACTGATTACTCAGTGGGCTCGAATAGGAAACCCCAGTCGTCCAGGAATCTTGGAAGTGATTATGGACTGGCCAGAAGGCAAATACTTTGGGATGTCATCAGAGGAGGAGGTGATCCATGCTGAAGAAGCCCCACTGTACAACAAGCTACCAGAAAATGAGAGGAGATATGCCCTGTTCACCGATGGGTCCTGTCGCATTGTGGGAAAGCATCGGAGATGGAAAGCTGCTGTATGGAGTCCTACACGGCAAGTTGCAGAAGCTGCTGAGGGAGAAGGTGAATCGAGTCAATTTGCAGAAGTGAAAGCCATCCAGCTGGCTTTAGATATTGCTGAACGAGAAAAGTGGCCAGTTCTCTACCTATGCACTGATTCGTGGATGGTAGCAAATGCCCTGTGGGGGTGGTTACAGCAATGGAAACAGAACAACTGGCAGCGCAGGGGCAAACCCATCTGGGCTGCTGCGTTGTGGCAAGATATTGCTGCCCGGGTAGAGAACCTGGTCGTAAAGGTACGCCATGTAGATGCTCATGTGCCCAAGAATCGGGCTACTGAAGAACATCAAAACAACCAGCAGGTGGATCAGGCTGCTAAGATTGAAGTGGCTCAGGTGGACCTGGACTGGTAACATAAGGGTGAATTATTTATAGCCCGATGGGCCCGTGATACCTCAGGCCATCAAGGAAGAGATGCAACATACAGATGGGCTCGTGATCGAGGGGTGGACCTGACCATGGACACTATAGCACAGGTTATTCATGACTGTGAAACATGTGCTGCCATCAAGCAAGCCAAACGGTCAAAGCCTCTTTGGTATGGAGGACGATGGCTGAAATATAAATATGGAGAGGCCTGGCAGATTGATTACATCACACTCCCTCAAACCCGCAACGGCAAGCGCCACGTACTTACAATGGTGGAAGCAACCACCGGATGGCTGGAAACATATCCTGTGCCCCATGCCACCGCCCAAAACACTATCCTGGGCCTTGAAAAACAAGTCCTATGGCGACATGGCACCCCAGAAAGAATTGAGTCAGACAATGGGACTCATTTCCGAAACAACCTTATAGACACTTGGGCCAAAGAACATGGTATTGAGTGGGTGTATCACATCCCCTATCATGCACCAGCCTCCGGGAAAGTTGAGCGATACAATGGACTGTTAAAGACTACACTGAAAGCAATGGGTGCTGGGACATTCAGAAATTGGGTTACACATTTGGCAAAGGCCACCTGGTTAGTCAATACTAGGGGATCTGCCAACCGAGCTGGACCAGCCCAATCAAACCTGCTACGCACAGTAGAAGGGGATAAAGTTCCTGTAGTGCATGTAAGAAACATGCTGGGTAAAACAGTCTGGGCTACTCCTGCCTCAGGAAAAGGCAAACCCATCCGTGGGACTGTTTTTGCTCAAGGACCTGGATGCACTTGGTGGGTAATGCAAAAGAATGGGGAGGTCCGTTGTGTACCTCAAGGGGATTTAATACTGGGTGAGAATAGCCCATGAGTTGAGTTGTATTGTGTTAATTATTATATAATACTGTGTGTCATTACTACCATAGATGAAA
>MU014180.1:82753-100144 GCA_011075105.1 Heteronetta atricapilla
TACATTTGTCCTAGAAAGGGTGGAACAGTGGCTTCTACGTGTTACACAGACTGGATAAGAGATTATGCGTGGGACAGGAATTATCATTACTGTGGACCCTCATACTGGGATTGTGCTTGTTGGAGTACGGATCCTGGGGCTATAGGACCCCAATATATATGCTTAATAGAACAACTAGGTTGCAAGCTGTAGTAGAAATAGTTGTGAATAAAACCGGAGATGCACTCAGAATAATTGCAGAAAATACCAATATGAGAACTGCTTTGTATCAAAATCGCTTAGCTTTAGATTATTTGCTAGCACAAGAAGGAGAAGTCTGTGGAAAATGTAACCTTAGTAATTGCTGTTTAGAGATTGATGAAGGAAAAGCTGTGAATGAACTTGTAAAAAAAAATTAAGAAAATTGGCTCACATCCCAGTACAAACTTGGAGGAGTATGGATTGGGATTTGTTTTCCTGGCTGCCTGGTGGACCATGGGTTAAAAGAATATTGTTTTTATTTTCATGTGGTGTAATGATGTTATTGTTTATACCTTGTGTGATACCTTGTTTTACATTATTAATACACCGAATAATAAATAGTACCTAATTTGTAATGACTTTGATAGAGAAGAAAGGTGATGTATCAGTAATGATGCTTAAGAAATGGACTTCCCTCTCAGAACCAACAGATGAGATCCAATTGTTACTAGCAAAGGTTGAAGAGAAAACACGAATCAATACTATGAAAAAAGGAAGTGGGGAATTGTGAAATGTGTCCATTTGATTCGTGTCGTGTATGAAACAATGCTAGGGCAGCATGATGAAATGCAACTTTCTATCTAAGAAAAACAGAGTGATTAGTGTACATAGTTCTTGTACTGTGCAAAATAAGAGTCTAGCAATTCGTGTAAATAGAGTGCTTGAAGGACGAACACTGAGACTCGAGTCTGGGAGATAAGAGGACCAAGGAGGTTTTTTTTGGAAACTGCTGACTTCTGCATGAGATGCTGCCCAAGCCTCTGATATCTGGCAAAGAGATCCACCAAATGAGGAGAAAGGGGTAGTTGAAGGACGACCAAAGGACAAAGCCTGGGAGGAAGACTACGAGCCTTCAGCACAAGAGACCCCCAGAAAGACCACCAGAGACTGATACGCATGTGTCCGGAGAGGGTTTGGATTCTGGGAACTAATTATAATAACCCTGCCTTTTCTAGGAATAGTGATGAATATGTATTAGTCTAGGAGCATAAAAATCAGCCCCCTGATATAACAGGTGTGCATCCTGGTGGAGCAGAGACTCCTGGTGCACCCAGGGCTGTTTGCTTGCCTCTACTTGCTTAATAAATTACAAACATTAATTTTAATCCTATTTGGGACTCAAGGATTTATCACAAGGGGATTTAATACTGGGTGAGAATAGCCCATGAGTTGAGTTGTATTGTGTTAATTATTATATAATACTGTGTGTCATTACTACCACAGATGAAAATAGTGATTAACTAGAATGTATTGGAAAGAGTGTAACCTGAGCATGACATAAATGGTATGGAATAAAGGGTGGATACATGTCCTGGTTTCAGTTAAGACAGAGTTATTTTTCCTCCTAGTAGCTGGTAGGGTGCTATGTTTTGGATTAGGATGAGAAGAGTGTTGATAACATGCTGATGTTTTAATTGCTGCAGAGCAATGCTTACACTAAGCCAAGGACTTTTCAGCTCCTCGCTCTGTCCTGCCAGCGGGCAGGCTGGGGGTGCAGCAAGAGCTGGGAGGGGACAGACCCAGGACAGCTGACCCAAACTGGCCAAAGGGGTATTCCATACCATCTGATGTCATGCTGAACAATATATAGGGGTGGCTACCCGGCGTGGGGGGCTGGCTGCTCGGGGTTGGGCTGGGCATCGTTCAGCCGGTGGTGAGCAATTGCATTGTGCATCACTTCTTTTTACATATTATTATTATTATTACTTTCTATGTTAATAAACTGTCTTTATCTCAACCCACAGGCTTCACTTTCCCGTTTCTCTCCCCCATCCCAGAGAGGGAGGGGGGAGGGTGAGCGAACGGCTGTGTGGTGTTTAACTGCTGGCCGGGTTAAACAGCCACACTTGTGTTCGCTGGTGAGGTCTGTGGCTGGCTTTTTAGGGGATCCAGCCACATCCTTGGCCGAGTTGCCGGCGGGAGTGCCAGCAGAGGGGGTGGCGTGCTGACGGGGGTCCGGCCCTGGGGGCGGGACCGGGGAGGGGGGAGCCGAGGGACGGGCAGGGCGAGCGGCCGGCGGGGCTGCGCTGCCTGCACCGCCGGGCTGCACCGTGCGCTCAACTCGCGGGGAGGAGGAGGAGCCGAGGGCGGAGGTCGGCACGCTTCTCCTCCCTCGCCTGTGGGCAGTGCAGGACATCCCCCCTGGGCGTCTTGGGGTGTTGCTTCCGCAAACAGCTCAGATCCCTGCTTTGGCCTGGCCCCACCAACTTCAGCTTTTTCCGCACTCGATGGTGGGTCCGGCGGGATTTCTGCATAACGTGGGGTCGGCCCGTTACGTGGCCCTTCACCGTCATTGCGCGGTAGGAGTTCGGAGACCGTCGAGCATGGAACCCCAGTCATTCCTTTAACCGCAGGGAGCCCAAAGATACGCGCAGGAGTCCTGGGTTTCCTTTCAGAGTCCCCAGATTTTATATGGTTCATCCCTAGGATTAGCATTTGAGCAGCGGCACAGGCTACTTCCCTTTCTGCCTTCATGTTTTTTAACGTCTCTAATACTGTACGCCACATCTCGTGGAAAGTTTTCACTTCCTTTTCATCTTTTGAATCTCCCGTTACAGTCTTTTCCCACATGGTATTCCCAAATTCTTGCCATTCTGTAACTGAGAACAGCAGGGTCGTCTCTCTAAAATATCCCTATCTTCGTCCTAATTTGATCAATTTGATCAATTGCTTTCCCATTGTCTCGATACCTCTCTTAGAGAGTATTTCAGCAGGCAATGTTGCTGCAGCTTCCGCCTCCATGGCTGCACTTTTCACTTGGAGGGGAGGTCCGTGTCTGCCCTGACTATGCACACAGGCAGCACTCCTTCCAGCCATTTAGTTTCCATTCCCCTCCTCTTGCTGCTTACCGCAGTCTTGGAGAACTCAGTTGTCCTGGTTTCAGTTGGGACAGAGTTGTTTTTCCTCCTAATGGCTGGTGAGGTACTGTGTTTTGGATTGGGATGAGAAGAGTGCTGATAACATGCTGGTGTTTTAATTGCTGCAGAGCAGTGCTTACACTAAGCCAAGGACTTTTCAGCTCCTCTCTCTGTCCTGCCAGCAGGCAGGCTGGGGGGGCAGCAAGAGCTGGGAGGGGACAGCCCCAGGACAGCTGACCCAAACTGGCCAAAGGGGTATTCCATACCATCTGACATCATGCTGAACAATATATAGGGGTGGCTAGCCAGGGTGGGGGGCCGGCTACTTGGGGTTGGGCTGGGCATCGGTCAGCGGGTGGTGAGCAATTGCATTGTGCATCACTTGTTTGTACATATTACTATTATTATTATTATTATTATTATTATTATTTTCTATCTTAATAAACTGTCTTTATCTCAACCCACAGGCTTCACTTTCCCGTTTCTCTCCCCCATCCCAGAGAGGGAGGGGGGAGGGTGAGCGAACGGCTGTGTGGTGTTTAGCTGCCGGCCGGGTTAAACCACAACATCAGTCGAGCTGGACTATCTGGCGAGTAACCATCCTCTGCTACCAGATGTCGGAATGGGAGTGACCCGGAGTAACGACGCAACCTCGATGCGAGTATAATCGTTCTCCTTTATTGAATGTTCTAACAAGGTATATATATGCTACTCCCTACAGCATGCGCCGACAACAACTTATGATTGGTCTAGCTTCTCTATGCACACATCTCTAGCACTAATATAATTGGTACAACGGTATCTTCTCTCCTCCAGAACATAGTTCTGCATATTTTAGTTGTAACATCACTCAAGGTTATCATCCCTGGGCCTACATTATCTTCACGATCCTTCAAAGCCTGAGTTGCTCACTGTAATTAAATCATGCCCCTTCTCACTTAACCATAACTCCACAGGACTTGGAAACATTGGGACATGAATCTACTAGAGGCCAATTGGCTAGTTAACAACAGGGGGTCTGAGAGCTGTCCTGGTCTTGCTGAAACAAAACCACTGCACACTGAGAAGCTAAAGTCCCTGTAGTGCATGTAGGGAAGTGGATGGGGAAGGCAGTGTGGGTTGCTCCTGCCATGGGAAAAGGCAAACCCACTCGTGGGATTGTCTTCGCCCAAGGACCAGGGTATACATGGTGGGAAATGAAAAAGGATGGGGATATCAGGTGCGTGCCTCAAGGAGATTTAACCTTGGGAGAAAACTAATCTGTAATCCAAGTTATGTGTTGTAGGAGGACACTGCAGAACCAATGACAGGTCAACTTTGCAAGGAACCGCACAAGTGCAGCAGTGACGTGAGCTAAGCTGGTGCTGGTGTCAAGAAAACCAACTCTGCCTGCCCTGAGTGACTACATTGACAGATGAAGCTGAAACCATCAACAGTTTTTATGAACATTTTGGGGAAAGGCCTATGGAATGAAAAGTACAGACGTATAAATAACGGACAGGGAACAACGGTGAAGAGATTATCTCTATACTAAAGTATGTGGGACCTGAGTGTGACACAAATGTTATTAAATAAGGGGTGGAGGTTGTGCTGGGTCTTTCTGTGATGGAGTCACCTTTCCCTGCAGCAGCCTACACAGTGCTGTGCTCTGCACTCGTAGCTGGAACAGCACTGGTATCACTCCAGTGTTGTGTCTATTGCTGCATAGTGCTGGCACAGCATCAGAACTTCCTCCAAGCCCCCAAGAGCCAGCAGGCTGGGGGTGGGCGAGTGATGGGGAGGGGACATCACCAGGGCAGCTGACCTAAACCAACCAAAGGGATATTCCATAACACATGATGTCACACTCAGCAATAAAAGGGGGGCTCTCATGGGGGAGGGGGCTGTCCTCCCAAATAACCACTACAAGTTTTGAGGCCCTGCTTCCCAGGACATGGCTGAACATCGCTCGTTGATGGGAAGTAGAGAATAAATTTTTCCCTTTCTCTCTGTGTTTCCACGCGGCCTTGTCTTTTTTTTTTTCCACTCCCTTTCCCTTTAATTAAATCATTCTGTTCTTAAACCTCGAGCTCTGTGTGTTGTATTTTCTCCCCATTCCTCTTTGAGGAGGAGGGAGTGAGAGAGCGGCCGTGGTAGAACTCAGCTGCCCACCTGAGTAAAACCACCACAGCTGGTTACAACCACCACTGGAAAAGAGCATTGAGAGCGCCCTTTCTGGTCGCCCTGCCTGTGCAAACTGCCACGCAAACTGCCACTCCACGCCCTGACTGACACGCTATGCCCTATTTGTCCATCCTGGTTGCCATGCTCCTGGTTGCTCGTGCTCCCTAGGGGCTGCCTTTGTACGGCAGGGGAGGGGAGTGCTTCTGGCTCCGCCCATGCCTCGTCAGCCTCCCTCGCAAGGGCTGCCACGTCCTGGTGACTCCCTTGGCTGCCTCGAGTGTCCTTGATGCAGGAAAAAAGCCCTGCCCGCCGGGAGCCCCTGCTCCACTGCAGAGCCCGTCTGCTGTGGAGCCGATCGCCTCAGTGAGTGACTGTAAAATGACGGTGACCCCCTATTTAAATGGCCCGCCTTCCTCATGTTCAGGTGAGCATCAATCAGCACCCCAAAGATCCTTTTCCTCTACACAACTTTCCAGCTACTCTGCCCCAAGTCTGTAGTGTTGCATGGGGTGGTTGTGACCAAAGTGCAGGACCCGGCACTTAGCTGTGTTGAACCTCATCCCATTGGCCTCTGTCCATCGACCCATCCTGTCCAGTTCCCTCTACAGAGCCTTCCTACCCTCTGGCAGATCAACACTTCCCCCCCAACTTGGTGTCATTTGCAAATTTACTGAGGGTGCACTCAGTTCCCTCATCCAAATCATCAATAAAGATATTCAAGAGGGTGGGCCCCAGCACTGACCCTGGGGAAACACCACTCGTGACCAGTTGACAGATGGATTTCACTCCATTCACCACCACTCTCTGGGCCCGGCTGTCTAGCCAGTTTTTAACCCAGCAAAGAGTGTACCAGTCCAAGCCATGGGCTGCCACTTTCTCCAGGAGATTACTGTGAGAGACCGTGTCAAAGGCCTTGCTGAAGTCTTGGTAGACTACGTCAACAGCCTTTCCCTCATCCACCAGAAGAGTTACCCACTCATAGAAAGAGATGAGGTTAGTCAGGCAGGACTTGCCTTTTATGAACCCATGCTGACTGGGCCTGATCCCCAGGTTGTCTTGCACATGCTGTGTGTGTCCTGGTTTCAGTTAGGACAGAGTTATTTTTCCTCCTAGTAGCTGGTAGAGTGCTATGTTTTGGATTAGGATGAGAAGAGTGTTGATAACATGCTGATGTTTTAATTGCTGCAGAGCAGTGCTTACACTAAGCCAAGCACTTTTCAGCTCCTCGCTCTGTCTTGCCAGTGGGCAGGCTGGGGGGGCAGCAAGAGCTGGGAGGGGACAGCCCCAGGACAGCTGACCCAAACTGGCCAAAGGGGTATTCCATACCACCTGACGTCATGCTGAACAATGTATAGGGGTGGCTAGCCGGGGTGGGGGGCCAGCTGCTCGGGGTTGGGCTGGCCATCGGTCAGCAGGTGGTGAGCAATTGCATTGTGCATCAGCCCACAGGCTTCACTTTCCCGTTTCTCTCCCCCATCTCAGAGAGGGAGGGGGGAGGGTGAGCGAACGGCTGTGTGGTGTTTAGCTGCCGGCCGGGTTAAACCATCTGTCTATCTTAGAAGAGGATATTTCAAGGACCCAAAAGGGTTCCGCTGGGCTTTTGGCATAGCTGCCTGTCCTGGTTTCAGACAGAGGGCATTAAACAGTTGTCTACCTTGCCTGGTTTCTCGGAGGACCCTTTTGTTGTGGGGTTTCTGAGGGTTGAAAAACAACAAGTGCCAATCGCTACTACAACTGTGCACTGGCGGCAATATCGCACCAACCGAGACTCCCTGATTCCCATCCATGAGCTGATTCGTCAACTGGAGAGCCAAGGAGTGATCAGTAAGACTCATTCACCTTTTAATAGTCCCATATGGCCAGTGCGAAAATCTAATGGTGAGTGGAGATTAACGGTGGACTATCGGGGCTTGAACGAAGTCACACCACCACTGAGTGCTGCAGTGCCAGACATGCTAGAACTCCAGTACAAACTGGAATCAAAGGCAGCCAAGTGGTACGCCACAAGTGATATCACTAATGCATTTTTCTCCATCCCTCTAGCAGCAGAGTGCAGGTCACAGTTTGCCTTTACTTGGAGGGGAGTCCAATATACGTGGAATCGGCTGCCCCAGGGGTGGAAACATAGCCCTACCATTTGCCATGGATTGATCCAGTCTGCGCTGGAGCAGGGGGAAGCTCCTGAACACCTGCAGTACATCGATGACATCATTGTGTGGGGTGGCACAGCAGAGGAAGTTTTTGAGAAAGGGAAGAAAATAATCCAAATCCTTCTGAAGGCTGGGTTTGCCATAAAACAAAATAAAGTTAAAGGACCTGCACGAGAGATCCAGCTTTTAGGAATAAAATGGCAAGATGGACGTCGTCAAATCCCAATGGATGTGATCAACAAAATAACAGCTATGTCTCCACCAACTAGTAAAAATGAAACACAAACGTTCTTAGGTGTCGTGGGGTTTTGGAGAATGCACATTCCAAATTACAGTCTGATTGTAAACCCACTCTACCAAGTAACCCGTAAGAAGAATGATTTTGAATGGGGCCCTGAGCAACGACAAGCCTTTGAACAAATTAAGCAGGAAATAGTCCATGCAGTAGCCCTGGGGCCAGTCCGAACAGGACCAGATGTAAAGAATGTGCTCTACACCGCAGCCGGGGAGAATGGCCCCACCTGGAGCCTCTGGCAGAAAGAACCTGGGGAAACTCGAGGTCGACCCCTAGGGTTTTGGAGTCGGGGATACAGAGGATCTGAGGCCCGCTACACTCCAACTGAAAAGGAGATATTGGCAGCATATGAAGGAGTTCAATCTGCTTTGGAAGTGGTCGGTACTGAAGCACAGCTCCTCCTGGCACCCCGACTGCCAGTACTGGGCTGGAGGTTCAAAGGAAGGGTCCCCTCTACCCATCATGCAACTGATGCTACATGGAGCAAGTGGGTTGCACTGATTACTCAGCGGGCTCGAATAGGAAACCCCAGTCATCCAGGAATCTTGGAAGTGATTATGGACTGGCCAGAAGGCAAATACTTTGGGATGTCATCAGAGGAGGAGGTGATCCGCGCTGAAGAAGCCCCACTGTACAACGAGCTACCAGAAAATGAGAGGAGATATGCCCTGTTCACCGATGGGTCCTGTCGCATTGTGGGAAAGCATCGGAGATGGAAAGCTGCTGTATGGAGTCCTACACGGCAAGTTGCAGAAGCTGCTGAGGGAGAAGGTGAATCGAGTCAATTTGCAGAAGTGAAAGCCATCCAGCTGGCTTTAGATATTGCTGAACGAGAAAAGTGGCCAGTTCTCTACCTATACACTGATTCGTGGATGGTAGCAAATGCCCTGTGGGGGTGGTTACAGCAATGGAAACAGAACAACTGGCAGCGCAGGGGCAAACCCATCTGGGCTGCTGCGTTTTGGCAAGATATTGCTGCCCGGGTAGAAAACCTGGTCGTAAAGGTACGCCACGTAGATGCTCATGTGCCCAAGAATCGGGCTACGGAAGAACATCAAAACAACCAGCAGGTGGATCAGGCTGCTAAGATTGAAGTGGCTCAGGTGGACCTGGACTGGCAACATAAGGGTGAATTATTTATAGCCCGATGGGCCCATGACACTTCAGGCCATCAAGGAAGAGATGCAACATACAGATGGGCTCGTGATCGAGGGGTGGACCTGACCATGGACACTATAGCACAGGTTATTCATGACTGTGAAACATGTGCTGCCATCAAGCAAGCCAAACGGTCAAAGCCTCTTTGGTATGGAGGACGATGGCTGAAATATAAATATGGAGAGGCCTGGCAGATTGATTACATCACACTCCCTCAAACCCGCAACGGCAAGCGCCACGTACTTACAATGGTGGAAGCAACCACCGGATGGCTGGAAACATATCCTGTGCCCCATGCCACCGCCCGAAATACTATCCTGGGCCTTTGACAAGCAAGTCCTATGGTGACATGGCACCCCAGAAAGAATTGAGTCAGACAATGGGACTCATTTCCGAAACAACCTTATAGATACTTGGGCCAATGAATACGGTATTGAGTGGGTGTATCACATCCCCTATTGTGCACAAGCCTCCGGTAAAGTTGAGCGATACAATGGACTGTTAAAGACTACACTGAAAGCAATGGGTGCTGGGACATTCAGAAATTGGGATACACATTTGGCAAAGGCCACCTGGTTAGTCAATACTAGGGGATCTGCCAACCGAGCTGGACCAGCCCAATCAAACCTGCTACGCACAGTAGAAGGGGATAAATTTCCTGTAGTACATGTAAGAAACATGCTGGGTAAAACAGTCTGGGCTACTCCTGCCTCAGGAAGAGGCCAACCCATTTGTGGGATTGCTTTTGCTCAGAGACCTGGATGCACTTGGTGGGTAATGCAAAAGAATGGGGAGGTCCGTTGTGTACCTCAAGGGGATTTAATACTGGGTGAGAATAGCCCATGAGTTGAGTTGTATTGTGTTAATTATTATATAATACTGTGTGTCATTACTACCATAGATGAAAATAGTGATTAACTAGAATGTATTGGAAAGAGTGTAACCAAAGCATGACATAAATGGTATGGAATAAGGGGTGGATATATGTCCTGGTTTCAGTTAGGACAGAGTTATTTTTCCTCCTAGTAGCTGGTAGGGTGCTATGTTTTGGATTAGGATGAGAAGAGTGCTGATAACATGCTGATGTTTTAATTGCTGCAGAGCAATGCTTACACTAAGCCAAGGACTTTTCAGCTCCTCGCTCTGTCCTGCCAGCGGGCAGGCTGGGGGTGCAGCAAGAGCTGGGAGAGGAGAGACCCAAGACAGCTGACCCAAACTGGCCAAAGGGGTATTCCATACCACCTGACGTCATGCTGAACAATGTATAGGGGTGGCTAGCCGGGGTGGGGGGCCAGCTGCTCGGGGTTGGGCTGGCCATCGGTCAGCAGGTGGTGAGCAATTGCATTGTGCATCAGTTGTTTGTACATATTATTATTATTATTACTTCCTATCTTAATAAACTGTCTTAATCTCAACCCACAGGCTTCACTTTCCCGTTTCTCTCCCCCATCTCAGAGAGGGAGGGGGGAGGGTGAGCGAATGGCTGTGTGGTGTTTAGCTGCCCGCACGGTTAAACCACCACAGCTATGTAACGGGCCGCCCCCACGTTATGCGGAGTCCCGCCGGACCTACCATCGAGCGCGGAAAAAGCGGAAGTTGGCGGGAACAGGTCAAAGCAGACATCTGAGCCGCTTGCGGAAGTAGCACCTCCGGACGCCCAGGGGGATGTCCTGCACCGCAGGCGAGGGAGGAGAGGCGTTCCTACCTCCCCCCCCGGCTCCTTCTCCATCCGGCGAGTTGAGCGCATGGTGCAGCCCGGCGGTGCAGGCGGCGTAGCTTCGCCGGCCGTTCGCCCTGCCCGGCCCTCGGCTCCCCCCTCCCCGGTCCCCCAGGCCGGCCCCCCGTCAGCACTCCAGCCCCTCTGCTGGCGCTGCCGCCGGCAACTCGGCCAAGGATGTGGGTGGATCCTCTGAAAAGCCAGCCACAGACCTCAGCAGTGAACACAAGAAACTCAATAAATCCCTGTTATAAATTAGACCACACAATTTTCTGGTCTATTGAAATTATTTTATTAATCAAGTAAGCAGACACAAGCAAAACAGCGCTGGGCGTCTGGGGAGTCTCTGCTCCGCAACAGCACGCAACTTCCCTTTCCAGGGTTGCTGTTTTATAGCAGGTGAGTTCCGACTTTTCGGGACTTGTCGAACTGGCTGAGGCTGCGCAGTCTATTGTTGAGAGGGGGGGGTCGTTGTTCCTCTGCCGGTGATCACGCGTTGTGCTCATGTTCAGGTGGGGGGCTTGTGATAAGAGATTTCACAGAGTCTGGCTTCACTCAAGGATGTTTACCCAACACCCCCTCCTGCTGCCTGCTTGCTTAATCCTCCCAGCAGGTTCTCCAAATTCCTCAAAAACAATGAACAAACCCCCACTAATTTATCACAATCCCTCCTTTTTCTTTTTCTAACATATTTTGTTCATTGAATTTTTGCAATATTTGCTTGCTGAGCATCAAAGTTTCTGCATCGTCCTCCCCCGCTCAAGAGATTCATACTTAGCACGCACAAGCATAAGATGAGCAGCTTCTAATCGACTTTTTACAATTGCAATTACACTATTGAAAATACATGGCCCAAAAATCAATGCTATTATTATTAGTAATAAAGGTCCTGCTATAGTTGAAAATAGTGTAGAAGTAAAGCTTGGCCCCCCCAATGTTATCTGGGTTGCAATAACCTGTTGATCTTGGAATCGACTTAAAGTCCATTTAAAAGGTTGGTGGGGGTGGTGTTGAGTCGCTATGCAGGATACGGTCACTGCTAAGACCCCCAAATACCAGTAGGGACGACCGAGGCCCATTCTTTCCCCACCTATTCACTCCTCTGCCTTTCTCGTCAGTTGGGTTGCAGCCAACTACGAGGTTTCAACTCTTCTCGGCAGCAGTAGTGTTCTTCAGGGGAGAGCCTCTACCTCATCCTACAGTACCTATCGGGTCCGTCGCAATGTGAGCTTCAGGCCTTTGTCTCCTGAAACGATCTCCCACTTCTCGTCACAGATGGGTCCTTTAACACGGCTGGCATGTGTCCATCCTTTCTCCGCAGTCCGGATGGCTGTATCTGTAGTAAGCAAAACACATAGGGGCCTTCCCATTGTGGTGTTAATGTAACTTCTTTCCAAGTTTTTATCAGGACCTTATCTCTGGGCTGTATCTTGTGGATCAAAAGGGGAGATTCCCAGATCAGTTCTGGGCTTCACGCGTATACTTAACAAAACTAGTGGCAAGCACTTTATCCAAGAGGTTTTTGTTTCTAACATTAATTTAGTAAGTTGCTCTTTAATTTATCCGTTCTACTTTTCCCCAGCTCTGAGGATGCCAGGGAGTATGATATTCCCATTTGATTCCTAAAGCTTTCATTGTGTCATGGGATACTTTTGACACAAAGTGTGGTCCCCTATCACAATCTATTGCTTCTACAATCCCATATCGGGGAATTATGTTTTCTAACAATATTTTCACTACGGTTTGTGCTGTAGCCCTTGCCGTGGGAAATGCTTCAACAAAACTTGTAAGATGATCTATGATTACCAGCAAATATTTGTATCTTCCTGTTCTGGGAAGTTCAGTAAAGTCCAATTGAATTCTTGCAAAGGGTCGGTGGGCTAATTCTCGTCCTCCCGGAACCCTTTTTCTCATATTTTGAGCATTTACCCTCCGACAAGTCATGCACCCATTAACAATTCCCTTCGCTATGTTATATATCCCTATACACATATAATTAGTGGCGAATTGATCTACTAACGCCTGAGCACCCCAATGCATTTGTTCATGAAATCTCCGTAGCACCCTCATAGCTACTGATTTTGGTAACACTTCTCGTCCGTCAGGTAGTACCCATTTTCCTTTTTCATTTTCTCGAATCCCCATTTGTGTCATCTTTTCCTTTTCCACAGTAGTAAAACAAAACAAGGGGAGGGGGACGTGCCCACCAGACCATAAAAACTTAGCTGGGCCATGCTTGTAACAGTTCCTATAAGGCGGACTCTCCTCCTCCGAACTATTACATTCAATCCCTTCTACTCCCCATTCTTTCCAGCAATCTTAGCATGGAAATTTCTTTAAATCCTTCCCCTTGCCACAACTCGGGCAGTCGGCTCTCTTAGTCACTTCATATACGCACATGAGAGCTGCTCTTTTTGCTTCCTGGTCAGCTAAGTTATTGCCTCTGATTTGGGGATTCAGCCCTCCCTGGTGACCTTTTACATGCACCACCGCGATCTCCTTAGGCTCCCTGACAGCTTGTAAAACTTGGAGAATTAACTCCTGACCTCAAGTGTTTTTCCGTTAACCAATGCGTACCCTGATTTTCTTTTACCCTCGACTACCCTTGAGGATCCGTCCACAAATATCTTTTCCCCTAAAGGCAATTTTACATCTTCCAGATCAGGCCTCAATTTCACTTGCTCTTCTATGTTTCTAAGACAATTATGTTCGGGCTGCTCATTTGGTTCACCATAAAGAAACTGAGCAGGGTTTTGTGCTGCAGTTGTTTCTAATGTTAATCTGGATTAGGATATTAGGATCCCTTCATATTTTAGTAACCTTGCATCCGTTATCCATTTTTCAGCTTCTTGTTGCAGCACCCCACGTATATTGTGAGGGGATATAACTTTTATTTCTCCCCCTAATGTAATCTTTTGTGCTTCTTCCACTAGTAGGGCAGCTGCCACCACTACTTGCAAGCAGCTGGGCCTACCTCTACTAAAGGGGTCTAATAGCTTAGATAAATAGGCTACTGGTTTTTTTACTGTCTGCCCATTCTTGGGCTAGTACACCATAGGCAGTCCCCTCTGTGCTATTTACGAACAAAAAAAATGGTTTTTTTTTTTTTTTTTTTTTTTTTAATTCCGGGCAGTTTAAAACTGGTGGATGCATCAGTTCTTCTTTTAATTTCTCTAATTGCTCCTTGTCTTCTTCTGTCCATTTGAGTAATCCATCCCTATTCAATTTGTTATATAGAAATTTAACCTTTCCACTGTAATCTTCTATCCATTGTCTACAATATCCAGTTAACCCTAACAGTTGCCGCACTTGCCTTTTGGTAGTTGGGGCCTTTATTCCTAGGATCCCTTTAACCCTTTCAGGATCCAGCCTCTTAGTTCCTTTATTTAGCAAATGACCCAAATATTTTACCTCTTTTTCTACAAACTGTAGTTTTGACCTGGCCACCTTTAATCCCTGCGACCCCCCAAAAATTCAATAGACTAACACTAGCTTTGAAACATGGGATTAGAAATTAGAGAGTGACTGATTATGAATAAATATATAGACAACACTCATTGCTTAATATGTGCTACATTTGCGATGTACTGGGCCTATGCTGCACTTAGGCCTCCAGATGAGCCCCTAGGGGCCCCAAGAACCAGACGAGCCCCTGGGGCTCCAAGAACCAGATGAATCTAACCCTATTGTTCGGACTGTGAGCAAGGGCTCAGAGATAAAGAAGACTGTTTATAAAGGATAAGGTAAACAAGCAAGGCGTCGAGATAACAGGAGCCTCTTGGATCCCGAGAACCGGACCAAACCAACCTTATGGCCCAGATTGTGACCAAGGCTTCAGGGACCATGCGCAGGGAGATGAGGTTAAAAGTTCAACTCTGAGGAAGACGTCTTACTTCATCCCGACGACCACCCGACGACCACCCGGACGACCACCAGAGAGTACTACGCAAGCGCAGAAGGACTGATAAGATAATTAGCATACGAAGCGGGGCTAGGTGGAGCTAGGAAATGAATATGCATAGGTGTGTTGCAAAACTTAATGCATATGTAATATTTTAGGGGATAAAAGAGAATGCAAGCGAGCGAATTGTTGCGCACGACTTTGGTGGGACTACCCCCCGTGCTGCCCAGCGCTGAATAAACATACCTACTTTACAATCTTACTGATTGTGGAGTCAGTTTTTCGCGACTCATTTGGCGAGCCAGGCAGGAGATACTCTGCTCGGCTGTGGGATCGACTGCGGAGCGGACGCCCCTAGGTGCACCCTGAGTATTTTCCTCGGAGGGGACTCCACTCCCAGCCGCTCACCACAGGAACAGAGAAGGACCTCCTGAAGCTGCGGACAAATGGTATGTTTTACAGTACAGGAAGGGCCTGTAAGTCATGCGCGTGGCCGGGGCAGCTGGTAAATCGCACAGAGACGTCTGGCGTGCAGCATAGTCCCCATAAGGGAGGAGGGTACCCTACAGGCTGACCGATAGAGTTGTCAAGGGGGATTTGATGACCAATAAAGTGGCCGCTAGCGATCTTGGGAGTAGATCGATCAAATCTGACGTTACCGCTGCATCCCATTTTGGGAGCCAGGACAGACCTGCTAATGACTGTGTAAGAAGCAGGAGAAGGGTAAGCGGGCCTCTCACAATTGTGACAAGGTCACCTGGGTAATGTTTGCAGCTGCTGGAGGGATACTAACTGGAGTGTTAATAATTGTATGTCTTATTTGTAAATGTCCAGGTATTTTGTGTTGAAAGTATTTGTGTAAGTGTATGTGTTTGAAGCAAAGTGGATTGAGTCACTCCACGAAGAACACAGTCAGAGACAATATTTGTTTGGTTGGTTATCATTCTAAATTATATATTCTTGTGGTATGAATGAGATGTGCTCTCTGTGTGATTGCATGATTGTGCTGTGAGTGAGACGCAGCATCGCTGCGAAGCGAGTGCGGAGTTCCGATCCGCGGTTCCGTATTCTCCACGAGGGGAGTGGCCGGAGATGAACAAAGTGCATGACAGACCGAAAAGAAGTGCTGTTTTATCCAAGTGTTCATGGTGGTGCCCAATATGTGTGCCCGGCGGTATATCTTGTGTATTTATTTTTGCTCTTAAATGTTTTGAGTGTGACAAGGAGGAAGGTGGGAGCATTATCTAAGTAACAGTTAAGAAGTTTTGGTGTATTTGCTGTGGTGTTTAGTCAGTTTCCCAAGTACTGGGGGGGAGGGGGCTGACTGATTATCAAAGTGGCAGAAAGGAGAGAGTCACTTCTTTGGTGGATTGGGCTTGAGCCCTGGAAATTTGGTAAGAAGGGAGAGAGCGAATTTATTTAAGCCTCAATACCTTTTAAACCCCCATATTGATGGATACACAGGAGTGATTCCTTGTTTTGTATGGGCTTACTAGCAAAGTGCATGAGAAAATTTGGCATTCGGCTTGAAATTCGGTCCTTTTGAAATGTAAATTTTGTGGAAAAGGTGGTGTCCTTTGTCTAGAAGACAGAAGGCTGAGTGCTTCAGGTGTTTTCCCAAAGTCCTGTGGATCTGTGATTGGAATGGGACTCTCTAATAATCTGAAACAGTGAAGTTTGTATGTGGATAGAAGAATTTAATCCCAGAGAACTGGAACATTTGGGAAAAAGATTAGGAAAAGATAGTAAAAAAACTGCAATAAAAAGGGTGGTGTGGAAATTGAAACAAGGGCCAGTATCTAATAAGGAACAGTAATAAATAAATAAGTAAATGGGAACGGGAAATCAAGGAAATGAGTAATATCCAAAACAAAGACGTTTTAAAGAAAGCCTCCTTGGCTGCATATTGGCACATTGGGAGGATATTGTTAGAACTGGGGGCACAGAAAGCAAGAGGACTTTCATTAAGTATTGCAATCAGTGATGGCCACTATATAATCTACATGGCCACTTTATGGATCAATCGACTATAACGATGTCTTGTAATCAGTGTTTTTGAGAAGAGAAGGGATATAGGATGAAATGTTGGATATTGATATGTTGTTTCAGCATCTTGGAGGGAAAAGGTATGGAATTAAGTTGGCCACTGACTGAGCCTTTGGTGCTGTCATTAGAAAAGTATAGGCTGCACAAAGATAAAGGAAGTGTTAATAGGTTGTTTAGGGTGTTAAAGGTGTGGCATGTAGTATTTGATACAGCTGTTTAAAGTTGAATGAGCAGGGAAAGAGGATGTAGGGATGTTAATAGTTCTGCCTCAACCCGAGGCTGAGATCTAAAAATCATGGGTGTGAGCTCTCTGGGGCAGAGGGACCATGATGGGTCCAAGAGAGTTGTCACGTAAACAGAAAAGCAGGTAACTCTTAAAACAACCTGAGTTCACTTGCGAGCTCAGATTGCCAATGGGACTGCTCAGGGAACTTTCAGCGATTGCATTCCCCTGACCGACCCCCCCCAACTGAGACCCTAATCACTCCGGAAATTATGAACGGCTATACCGAAATCTGGTTGAATTGGGAATTTTAAATTGGGAATTTAGTATTTGTTCCAACAAGGTCCAAAAGAAACCCCTATTGGAATTTTTGGACCAACTTTTGAAATGCAATGAAGAAAAAATAAATAAATAACAATTTGGACATGGCTTCAGAAAACAGAGGCAATTGGCTAGCCTCTTTCTAGGGCAATTGGCCCCCTGATATCAGAAAGAAATTGTCTTAGGCTGCAGGATAAACTTACAACAGTCAAGAATAATGGGGACCTGGGGCACCTACCCTAGCAGGTCCACTGGTTGAAATAAAGCTAGGGAACGAAGAGAGAGGCTTGAATTTTTGTTGGTTAAGGGAGCTTCTTTC
>MU014180.1:106225-131371 GCA_011075105.1 Heteronetta atricapilla
GCCCCCCCCCCCCCCCCCCCGCTCGCTCAACTTCAAACAGCTTTATCCAATACTGCATGCCACACCTTTAACACCTTCAACAACCCTTTTAACACTTTCTTTATATTTCTGCAGCATGTACTTTTCTAATACCAGCACCAAAAGCTCAGTCAGAGGCCAACTGAATTCCATACCTTTTCCCTCCAAGATGCTGAAATAACATATCAGTATACGACATTTCATCCCATTTCCCTTTTCTCCTCAGAAACAACATTAATTGCAGCAAAGTATTGTAATCCAAAGTACCGTTTGGTGGCCACTTTCCCTCACATTCCAATTTATAAAGAGGCCACCACTAGCTACAATATTTTATCAGCATTTTCTTATTTTCCGTCTCACCCAGAGATCCCCCGATATACTTCCAGTGACTCAATATACATCCTAACAAACTCTTCTTTGGAATCCCTCCGCTTTGCTGCCCTTTTTTCAAAAACAATTTCTGCCGCTAATTGTTCTAACAAATCTCAACCTAATAGAGATTTTGAAGATCCAGGTAGATACAAAAACCTATGTATCCCTATTTGTTTTCCCAATTTAAATTTCAAGCATTGTAAAAACAAAACAAACAAACATACAAACATAACCCAACAACAACAAAAAACACCTTTTCCTGTTGACCAGTTGCCCCTATTATATTTACAGACTAATTAAAACAGAGAAAGAAGCTCCCTTAACCAACAAAAATTCAAGCCTCTCTCTTCGTTTCCTAGCTTTATTTCAACCAGTGGACCTGCTAGGGTAGGTGCCGCAGGTCCCCGTTATTCCTGACTGTTCTGCAGCCTAAGACCATTTCCTTCTGATATCAGGAGGCCAATTGCCCTAGAATGAGGCTAGCCAATTGCCTCTGTTTTCTGAAGCCACGTCCAAATCTTTATTATTGTATGTTATTATTATTATTATTTCAAAAGTTGGTCCAAAAATTCCATAGGGGTTTCTTTTGGACCTTGTTGGAATAAATTCTCAATTCCCAAATTAACCAGATTTTGGTATAGCAGTTTATAATTTCCAGGGTGATTGGGATCTCAGATGGGGAGGGAGGGTCTGTCAGGGAATGCAATCATTGAAAGTTCCCTGAGCAGTCCCATTAGCAATCCAAACTCACACATAAACTCAGGTTGTTTTAAGAGTTAGCTGCTTTTCTGTTTCCATGACAACTCTCTGGACCCATCATGGTCCCTCTGCCCCTGAGGGCTTACACCCTCTGTGATTTTGAGATCTCAACCTCGGGTTGAGGCAGAACTATTAACATTCCTTTTTCTTTTAGAGGATATAGATGCGTCCTCGTATCTGAATTTATCCAGAGGTGCGCATACTCACTTTCTTCCAGACTAAAGGGCTCCTTAGAGTTAACATAAATATTGAGGGCTTGGCATACCCAATCCTCAAAGGAGCCGAACAGGGGCCAGAAAACGCTGTCCCCTTTGATGGGCTTGTTGCCCCACACTTCTATACAATAATAATCTTTTTCACTTTACTCTTTCCCCGCCTAGAAGGGGAATCATTCCAATTCTTAATCATTTGTTCTAATGGACTATCAGAAAGGACAGAAGGTATCCCTACAGTACTGGAGGATTCCCCCCTCATGAGGCCAGAAGGCTTACTTTTCTTCTGCCCCATCTTCCGGAGCACCTTCACACACACACACAACGCTTCCCCCTTTTCGTGGCCCAGTCCCTCACGGGAGGCGGGAACCGCACTACCGAGGGGTCCGCACTCGCTTCATCCGCACTTGGACAACTCACACGTCATGCTCCAGGATACCCAACCCCAACCGAACGGATCACCGGCCTATACTTACCCACCCCGTGGGTCTTCGTTCGGCCTTCGTGCACAAAGACTACCTAGGGGTTACCGGTTTTATTTGCTTGTGTCTAATTTTGGGTTCGTTGGTGAAGGGCTCGAGCAGGAGTTTCCGTTTCTGGGGCTGCCGAAATCGTCGGGGCGCCTCCCCTAGAGGGATTCCTGATCAACCGCCTTCATCCGAGTCATGGCACCAAATTGTTATAAATTAGACCACACAATTTTCTGGTCTATTGAAATTATTTTATTAATCAAGTAAGCAGACACAAGCAAAACAGCGCTGGGCGTCTGGGGAGTCTCTGCTCCGCAACAGCACGCAACTTCCCTTTCCAGGGTTGCTGTTTTATAGCAGGTGAGTTCTGACTTGTTGGGACTTGTCGAACTGGCTGAGGCTGCGCAGTCTATTGTTGAGAGGGGGGGGTCGTTGTTCCTCTGCCGGTGATCACGCGTTGTGCTCATGTTCAGGTGGGGGGCTTGTGATAAGAGATTTCACAGAGTCTGGCTTCACTCAAGGATGTTTACCCAACACCCCCTCCTGCTACCTGCTTGCTTAATCCTCCCAGCAGGTTCTCCAAATTCCTCAAAAACAATGAACAAACCCCCACTAATTTATCACCATCCCAGCAGATGAAAAAAGTTTTCAAAGAATATGGTGCTGTAGCGGTTTCATTCCATGTTGAAATTTCATTAGTATCTCTAGGAATCTTCTACCTGGCTGTATCAAGTGGTGTGGACCTGACTTCAGTTCTCATCAAACGGTTTCAGTGAGTCATTGCTTGCTGCAGTCTAAACGGGTTGTTGGTACAGGCACATTTGGGTTGGCATACGCTATTCAAAATTGCTTGCTCTAGTACGAATCAGCATTACTATAGTTTCTGTGCCATTTATTGTCCGATACTGCTGGAAGATTGGTTTCTTCAAACCCCCTACCCCAGATAATTACGGGATAACTTCTTATGGTTTTTACTAAAAAAAAAAAAAGAGGAAAAAAAAAGACAAAAAAATGAAAAAAAAAGAAAAAAAAAACAAGAAGAAAAAAGAAAAAAATATAGTACCTTTGAATATTGTATCAGAGAGGGCACATTTGAGACATATCCCAAAGGAAAACCTCTTTCAAAAATTTAAAGAGTTGTTATTTTTGGTAGAGCAGCGAATGCACCTGTATTGTATTATTCACGTGCAGAGCCACACTAACACATCGCACCTTGAAAACACTGCTAAATAAACGAAAAGGGGGAGACACCTAGGAAACACCACAGAACAGGTTGGGAAAGGCACTTTACGTAATGAATCAGCTAGCATTACCCTTTCCTCACAAAGAGGTACCACCCATAGTAAAACATTACAAAAGTATGAATTCTGCACTGTCACGGGTGCCACAATCAGAGGAGGTCTTAGTGATGGTAAAAAAATTAAATACAGGTCTTTGGGAGGGACCACAGCCTCTAATAACTTGGGGTCGAGGGTATGCTTGTGTCTCCACAGGTCACGGATCAAGATGGGTACCAGCAAGGGGGTAAGGCCATGGTTGGCCTCCTCCGCTGTCATCGGTTATTGCCAGCCCTGGGTCTCCATCCAACCATGCTGCAACATCTGGGTCACCCTCGCCAACATGACAGGACAAGAAGCGATGTGCCTGTCCCTGGCTAGTGCTAACGACCCATTTACGACATGTCTGGTGGGGCTCCCAGCAGATAACAAAGACTGGACTGTCTACTTGCTGTGAGTGCCCCTTGAGCCACAGGAATTAGATATTCTGGGAAGTGTAACAGCCACACCATGTGTAAGGTTCAATTACATGGGCAAAAACCAAACCACGAAACAAATTGTCAATGCCACACTCGCTTCTTATCGCAATGCATCTCTTTGGTGTAATTATACAAAACTAGAATAGCATCATTTCTTGCACCAGGAGCCGCTCTGCTCGGCTGTGGGATCGACTGTGGAACGGACACCCCTAGGTGCACCCCGAGCATTTTCCTCGAAGGGGTCTCCACTCTCAGCCGCTCACCACGGGAGTAGACAAGGACCTCCTGAAGCCACGGACAAATTATTTTAAGTGATATTTTCTTGTGGTATGAATGAAAAGTGCAAGAGGCCTCTTTGTGTGATTGTGTGATTGTGCTGTGTGAGTGAGAAGCAGCATCGCTGCAAAGCACTATTCTATTTTTACCCTGTTGCTTATAGTGCCTTGCTTATTGCAATGTTTGCAGTGTTAAAGGTAGCAGACCAGGCCTGGGTTGCTCAAAAACAAGAAGGGGGAATTGTGGAGCTATGTTTAAGTGAGAAAGGGCATGATTTAATTACAGTGCGCAACTCAGGCCTTGAAGGACTGTGAAGATAATGTAGGCCCAGGGCTGATAACCTTGAGTGATGTTACAACTAAAATATGCGGAACTATGTTCAGGAGGAGAGACGACACCATTGTACCAATTATATTAGTGCTAGAGACGTGTGCATAGAGAAGCTAGACCAATTATAAGTTGTTGTCTGCGCATGCTGTAGGGAGTAGCATATATATACCTTGCTAGAACATTCAATAAAGGAGAACGATTATACTCGCATCGAGGTTGCGTCGTTACTCCAGGTCACTCCCATTCCGACCCAGAAGTTTAGTTTTCTACCGAAAAACACAACTTAGTTTCTCATAGTTTTCCCTCAGACACTAGATTCCCTAAATACTTGACTTTTCTTTCCACATATTGAATTTTTTTGATGCTCTCAAGCACTGTTTTCCCAAAAATTCAAGTAGCTCATTAGTGGCTTCCTCAACAACTGTTTTCTCCTGTCCTCACAATAAGAGAACATCCACATATTCTAAGAGTAACACCTCCTCCAGAGGTTGGAATTGCTCCAAAATCTGTTCTAGAACTTGCCGAAATATGTTTAGTGACTCTGTAAATCCCTGAGGTAAAACTGTCCATCTGTATTACTGCTTCCACCCTGTTCCAGGGTCTTTCCACTTGAAGGCAAATATATCTTTGCTCTCAGGGTCTGAGAGCACCCCATTAATAACACCGTTATTCCAGTCTAACAACTTACTGTTCAAATGCCCAATTTCATCATCAAATCCACACTAACGTTCCAGTTCTAGAAAATGGGGGTGTACTGTCGAGCACTTTACCTTGTACAGGGTACCGTACACCTATAATTTAACAAGATTCCCTGGTGTACTGCCAAGCACTTCACCATGCAAGGGGGTACCATACACCAGATTTTCCCAAGACTCTTCCTTTCTCCCTTCTACCTATTGCTTCGTTCGTGTCTGGCCAGATAATCTTCTAGTAAAAAGAAATGGGGCATTTCATAGTTTTGCAAGGTGGTTTTTACCTTGATTAGGGGTGAGTCAATTAGAAAAAGCTATTGTAAATATCTCAGCTATAACTGAAGAACTAGAAAATAACACTCTGGATGCAAGAAAAAAGAGATAAGTTTGCAAAAATAGTACTCCGGAATTCTCACACACTTTTCAAGCTTGTACCTTTGGATGGCATCCCTTCCTTCTGTTGTATTGACTGCACCACTCAGCTTGGTATCATCTGCAAACTTGTTGAGGGTGCACTCAATCCCACTGTCTAGGTCATTGATAAAGATATTAAACAGTACCAGTCCCAGGAGAGACCCCTGAGGGACACCACTCATCACCGGCCTCCACCTGGACATAGAGCCATTGACCACCACTCTCTGGGTTTGACCTTCAAGCCAATTCCTTATCCACTGAATGGTCCACCCATCAAATCCATATCTCTCCGATTTGGAGACCAGGATGTCATGTGGGACCGTGTCAAAGACCTTACAGAAGTCCAGATAGATAACATCGGTCAGTCTTCCCTTGTCACCTGATGCAGTCACTCCATCATAGAAGGCCACCTGATTGGTCAGGCACGATTTGCCCTTGATGAAGCTATGCTGGCTGTCTCAGATCACCTTCTTGTCTTGCATGTGCCTTGACATTGTTTCTGGGAGGATCTTTTCCATGATCTTGCCAGGCTCACCGGTCTGTAGTTCCCCAGGTCTTCCTTTCCTACCCTTTTTAAAAATGGGAGTGATGTTTCCATTTTTCCAGTCACCAGGGACTTCACCTGACTGCCAGGACTATGATGGAGAGAGAGGCTGGGCAACTCCATCAGACCGTTCCTTCAGGAGCCTGGAATGCATGTCATTGGACCCCATAAAAATATGCTTGTTCAGTTTCATCAGATGGTCTCAAACCTGCTCTTCGCTTATAGTGGATGGGACTTCGCTCCACCAGCCCTCATCTACAGGTTCAGGGAATAGAGAGACGTGGGAAACCTGACTGGCAGTGAAGACTGAGGCAAAGGAGCTGTTGAGTACCTCAGCCTTCTCCATGTTTGTCGTTACCAGTTCACCTTTCTCATCCATCAGAGGGAGTACACTCTCTTTGGCCTTCCTTTTCTAAGCAATGTACCTATAGAATCCCTTGTTATTTTTTGAATCCCTTGCCAAGCTCAGTTCCATCCATGCCTTGGCTTTCCTGATCCCATCCCTGCACATCCAGACTGTATGTCTGTACTCTTCCCAGGCCACATGTCCCTGCTTCCAATGCCTGTGCATTTCCTTCTTGTGCCTCAGTCTGACCAGCAGGTCCTTGCACAGTCATCCTGGTTGTCTGCCCTCCCTGTTCGCTTTCTTGCACAGGCATATGGTGAGTTCTTGTGCTCTAAGAAAAGCATCCCTAAAGAGTTGCCAGCTCTGTTCAGCTCCTTTGTCCCTGAGGTCAATGTTCCAGGGCATCTCATCCACTAAGTCGTTAAATATCTTGAAGTTCGCTCTTTGGAAGCTCAGGGTCCTGACTTTGCTCTTAGCCAGGCCCATATCCTTTGAGATCATAAACTTAACCAGGGAGTGGTCACTGTAGCCCAGACTGCCTCCAGTCTTGACCTCTTTAATGAGTTCATCTGCATTGGTGATCACCAGGTCCAGAAACACTTCTCCTTCGGTTGGTTTGTCTAATACCTGGACCAGGAAGTTATCCTCAACGCATTCTAGGAGTCTCCTGGATTGCTTACAGCCTGTTGTGTAGCTTTTCCAGCAGACATCTAGGTGGCTGAAGTCCCCCATCAGGATGAAAGCATGCAAGCGTGTTGCATTAAGGGGAGTAGCTGATTAACTGTTATGGGTCTGGTCAGATTCAGGGTACTGAACTATCACAGTCACAGATTCACCAATAAAGTAGCATGCCCTCACTCTAGTTGCATTCAATGAGAACTATCATGGCTAGGAACAATGTGATTAAGTGCAATTTATTACAGCAACAGGTACACAGGTTCTTTGGATTGCCAGCAATAAATTCAATGTCTGCAAAAGCAGGCTAGCATGCATAAAATACACAGGTACACAGCCTGGCTATTAACACGTTAAAAGGCACAAAGACTCTAGAAATTTTTAAGTTTCCGTGGAGACACCCGGTATAACCAAGTGTTCAAATCTTACCCCACAGCGTCCCAATGGGGGGGGGGGGGGGGGAGAGAGGCTCAGCCCGTCGACTGATCCCAAAAGTCAGAAGGTCCTCATGATGGTATCTTCCCTCGTGATGGTATCTTCCCTGACATCCCCTCTCTCAAGCCAATTTAAAGAAAAGCCCACCTGATAAACACGTGGCTCAGAGGCTGGTGCCAACACAGAAATTTTGGGTTCTTTGACCACGGGGTGCTTTACTCGGCACCTGGCCTGATGGCCACAGATGGGCCCCAACTGACTCCAAGGGGAAAACGGATCCTAGCCCAGGAGCTGGCAGGGCTCATTGAGAGGGCTTTAAACTAGGTAAGAAGGGGGATGGGGATGAAACAAAGCTCGTTAGAGGTGTGCCGGGGGAACAATGGCAAGGCTGGGGAAGAAGGAAAAGGCTCAACTGAAGTGCATCTACACTAATGCACGCAGCATGGGCAACAAGCAGGAGGAGCTGGAAGCCACTGTGCAGCAGGCAGGCTATGACTTGGTTGCCATCACGGAAACATGGTGGGACCACTCTCATGACTGGAATGCTGCAATGTCTGGCTATAGGCTCTTCAGAAGGAACAGGCAGCACAGAAGGGGTGGTGGAGTGGCTCTCTATATTAGAGTGCTTTGATGTCGTCAACCTTGAGGCTGGGAATGATAAGGTCGAGTCGCTATGGGTTAGGATCAGTGGGAAAACCAACAAGGCAAGCATCCTGATGGGGGTCTGTTATAGACCGCCAAACCAGGATGAGGAGACGGATGAGGAGTTCTACAGGCAGCTGGCAGAAGTTGCAAAATCGTCAGCGCTTGTTCTCGTGGGGGACTTTAACTTCCCAGACATATCCTGGAAGCACAACACAGCCCAGAGAAAGCAGTCTAGGAGGTTTCTGGAGAGCGTGGAAGATAGCTTCCTGACGCAGCTGGTTGGCGAGCCTACCAGGGGAAGTGCCCCGCTAGATCTGTTCACAAACAGAGAAGGTCTGGTGGGAGATGTGGTGGTCGGGGGCTGTCTCGGGCAGAGTGACCATGAAATGGTAGAGTTCTCGATACTTGGCAAAGTCAGGAAGGGGACCAGTAAAACCGCTGTCTTGGACTTCCAGAGGGCTGACTTTGAGATGTTCAGGTCACTGGTTGGCAGAGTCCCTTGGGAGGCGGTTCTGAAGGGCAGAGGAGCCCAGGAAGGCTGGGAGCTCTTCAAGAAAGAAATCTTAATGGCTCAGGAGTGGTCAGTCCCCATGTGCCCAAAGACGAGCCGGCACGGAAGAAGACTGGTGTGGCGGAACAGAGTTGCGGCTTGAGCTTAGGAG
Source organism: Heteronetta atricapilla (assembly GCA_011075105.1). NCBI lineage: Eukaryota > Metazoa > Chordata > Aves > Anseriformes > Anatidae > Heteronetta > Heteronetta atricapilla. Next base: position 114,832 of record MU014180.1, read on the forward strand.
AAAAAAGAGGGTTTATAATCTTTGGAAAAGAGGGCGGGCCACTCAGGGGGACTATAAAGATGTTGTGAGGCGGTTTGGGGATAAAATTAGAAAGGCCAAAGCTCACCTGGAGCTCAATCTGACTACTGCTGTTAAAGACAACAAAAAATGTTTTTATAAATATATCAGCACAAAAAGGAGGACTAAGGATAATCTTCACCCTTTACTGGATGTGGAGGGAAACTTAGTTACCAGAGATGAGGAAAAAGCTGAGGTGCTTAATGCCTTCTTTGCCTCAGTCTATAGCAGCAAAACCAGTTGTTCTCTGGACGCCCAGTACCCTGAGCTGGTGGAAGGGGATGAGGAGCAGATTGCGGCCCCCACAATCCATGAGGAAATGGTTAGTGACCTGCTACAGCATTTGGACGAATGCAAGTCGATGGGGCTGGATGGGATCCACCTGAGGGTACTGAGAGAACTAGCAGAGCTGTTCAAGAGCTGGCCAAGCCCCTATCCATCATTTATCAGCAGTCCTGGCTATCGGGGGAGGTCCCACTCAACTGGTGGCTAGCAAACGTGACGCCTATCTACAAGAAGGGCCAGAAGGTAGACCCAGGGAACTATAGGCCTGTTAGTTTGACCTCAGTGCCAGGGAAGCTCATGGAGCAGATTATCTTGAGTGTCATCACGCAGCACTTGCAGGGCAACCAGGCGATCAGGCCCAGTCAGCATGGGTTTATGAAAGGCAGGTCCTGCTTGACGAACCTGATCTCCTTCTATGACAAGGTGACACGCTTAGTGGATGAGGGAAAGGCTGTGGATGTGGTCTACCTTGACTTCAGTAAGGCTTTTGACACGGTTCCCCACAGCATTCTCCTCAGGAAACTGGCTGCTCATGGCTTGGACTGGCGCACGCTTCGTTGGGTTAGAAACTGGCTGGACGGCTGTGCCCAAAGAGTTGTGGTGAATGGAGTCAAATCCAGTTGGAGGCCGGTCACTAGTGGCATTCCCCAGGGCTCGGTGCTGGGGCCAGTCCTCTTTAATATCTTCATTGATGATCTGGATGAGGGCATTGAGTGCACCCTCAGTAAGTGTGCAGACGACACCAAGTTAGGTGCGTGTGTCGATCTGCTCGAGGGTAGGAAGGCTCTGCAGGATGATCTGGATAGGCTGCACCAATGGGCTGAGGTCAACTGCATGAAGTTCAACAAGGCCAAGTGCCGGGTCCTCCACCTGGGGGGCAATAACCCCAAGCAGAGCTACAGGCTGGGAGATGAGTGGTTGGAGAGCTGCCTGGCAGAGAAGGACCTGGGAGTGATGGTTGATAGTCGGCTGAATATGAGCCAGCAGTGTGCTCAGGTGGCCAAGAAGGCCAACGGCATCCTGGCTTGTATCAGAAACAGTGTGACCAGCAGGGCTAGGGAGGTGATCGTCCCCCTGTACTCGGCTCTGGTGAGGCCGCACCTCGAGTACTGTGTTCAGTTTTGGGCCCCTCACTACAAGAAGGACATTGAGGTGCTGGAGTGTGTCCAAAGAAGGGCTACGAAGCTGGTGAAGGGTCTGGAGAACGAGTCTTACGAGGAGCGGCTGAGGGAGCTGGGACTATTTAGCCTGGAGAAGAGGAGGCTCAGGGGTGACCTTATCGCACTCTACAGGTACCTTAAAGGAGGCTGTAGCGAGGTGGGGGTTGGTCTGTTCTCCCACGTGCCTGGTGACAGGACAAGGGGGAATGGGCTAAAATTGCGCTGGGGAGGTTTAGGTTGGATATTAGGAAAAACTATTTTACGGAAAGGGTTGTTAGTCACTGGAATAGGCTGCCCAGGGAAGTGGTTGAGTCACCATCCCTTGAGGTCTTTAAAAGACGTTTAGATGTAGAGCTTAGGGATATGGTTTAGTGGAGGACTTGTTAGCATTAGGTCAGAGGTTGGACTCGGTGATCTTGGAGGTCTCTTCTAACCTAGACTATTTTGTGATTCTGTGATATTATTTTTTATCTTTTAGGTGGAGCTTGAGTGACTCTAGTCTAGCATATCTTAGTCACAATTGGTGAAAAGTTTTCTTGCCTTCATTTAAAGGTATAGGCTCCGAGAAATTCAGAGCGCATGCTCAGTGAGGGGTGGTCACACCTTGGAGGCGGGTAGCTTTTTCGGTGGAGGTGTGTTTTGGTATTATAATGATATTATAATGAGCAAAAGTTCTCCAGAGTACAGCATTTTGTCAAAAACATGACAGTTCTTTGGCTCAGGGTGGCAAATGTGCAGTTTATCAGTTTTGGTGTGCACAGGAACAATTGAGTCCCCCCTCTTGTCACAGAGTCTAGCCGCGGTGTCTCCACTCTACACTCCGTATTGTTCCTTAGAGTTAGCACACCAGGTTCCCCTGATGTGGTAACATCTAAGGTAACATCCACACTTTTCAATACATTCCAATTAGTCACCACCTTCATATATGTATATAAAGTGTCCACTAAGTTTGTTTAGTCTGTGACTGACTTCGAGCTCCATCTGTCCCAGCAGTCTTTCAGGGAAGAAGAGATGGTGTGTGATGTTAGATCGTTGCACGTTGAAGCCCGTTCTGGTTCCATCACACCGCTGTATTTGTCCAATTCTATTGACATTGATTCATTGTTATCTGCAGGACTTACTGTGATACCGTTAATAGGACAGTAATATATAGCAATCATAATGGTGATGACATACAGAATTAGATAACAACTAGCATAATACAATTCAACTCATGGGCTATTCTCACTCAGTATCAAATCCCCTTGAGGTACACATTAGACCTCCCCATTCTTTTGCATTACCCACCAAGATCATCCAGGTCCCTGGGCAAATGGAATCCCACTAAACCTGGGTTTACCTTTTCCTGAGGCAGGAGTAGCCCAGACTGTCTTCCCCAGCGTATTTTTTACATGCACTACAGCGACTTTGTCCCCTTCTACCATACGTAACGGGTTTGACTGGGCAGGTCCAGCTCGGTTGGCAGATCCCCCAGTACTGAATAACCTTATGCCAAATGCATATCCCAATGTTTGAATGTCCCAGCACACATTGCTTTCAGTGCAGGCTTCAACAGACAATCCATTGTATCACTCGATTTTCCCGGAGGCTGGTGCATGATAGGGGATGTTATATACCCACTCAATACCATGCTCTTTGGCCCAAATGTCTATAAGGTTGTTTCGGAAATGAGACCCATTGTCTGACTCAATTCTTTCTGGGGTGCCATGTCGCCATAGGACTTGCTTTTCAAGGCCCATAAATAGTGATCCTGGTGGTGGCATGGGGCACAGGATATGTTTCCAGCCATCCGGTGGTTGCTTCCAACATTTTTAGCACGTGGCGCTTGCTGTGGCAGGTTTGAGGGAGTGTGATGTAATCAATCTGCCAGGCCTCTCCATATTTATATTTCATCCATCGTCCTCCATACCAAAAAGGCTTTGACCGTTTGGCTTGCTTGATTGCAGCACATGTTTCACAATCATGAATAACCTGTGCTATAGCGTCCATGGTCAGGTCCACCCCTCGATCACGAGCCCATCTGTATGTTGCATCTCTCCCTTGATGGCCTGAGGTGTCACGGGCCCATCGGGCTATAAATAATTCACCCTTATGTTGCCAGTCCAGGTCCACCTGAGCCACTTCAATCTTAGCAGCCTGATCCACCTGCTGGTTGTTTTGATGTTCTTCAGTAACCCGATTCTTGCACGTGAGCATCTTGTATATATCAAACTTTAAAAGAGTGCACAGTGTTCACCTCACAAACAATGCCTGGGTGGACAACTTCAACTCCTACCTCCAGGAGTCCATCACCCATGAGTGGGCATTGTGCATAAGTTCTTCTGTGCTTTTTTCATCCACACGCACAAAGTACCATATTCCCTCAAAGAGATCTTCTACTGAACACTGTGGAATATAGTTGGATGTTTTTTAAAAAAGCCAGTAACATACTGTTAGTTGGTTCCTGGTGAGAGTTTCTCAGCCTGGAGAAAAGGAGGCTCAGGGGTGACCTTAGCGCACTCTACAGGTACCTCAAGGGAGGCTGTAGCGAGGTGGGGGTTGGTCTGTTCTCCCACGAGCTTGGTGACAGGATGAGGGGGAATGGGCTTAAGTTGCGCCAGGGGAGTTTTAGGTTGGATGTTAGGAAGAACTTCTTTACCGAAAGGGTTGTTAGACATTGGAACGGGCTGCCCAGGGAAGTGGTGGAGTCACCATCCCTGGAGGTCTTTAAAAGACGTTTAGATGTAGAGCTTAGTGATATGGTTTAGTGGGGGACTGTTAGTGTTAGGTCAGAGGTTGGACTCGATGATCTTGAGGTCTTTTCCAACCTAGAAATTCTGTGATTCTGTGATTCTGTAAACGACCTGAGTCTCTATACCATTTTTTCACCTTGTCTACAGGGGCAACTTGCACTGCTAGTGCTCGTTTCTCTGGCCCAGCCACAGGGTCTGCCACAGGGGTTGGAATACACTCTGCAGGGGCAACATGCACTGCTACAGCTTGTTTCTCTGTCAGGAGCTGGAGCAGCCGTAGGAGCTGGAGCTGGAGCGCCTGCAGCAGCTGGAACTGGAGCGGCTGCAGGAGCTGGAGCTGGAGCGGTGTAGTGGGTTTACATGGCAAGGTTTTGGTAGCAGGGGGCCATAGGGGTGGCTTCTGTGAGAAGGATCTAGAAGCTGCCCCATGTTTGGTAAGGGCCCCACTGCTGACCAGAGCTGAGCCAATAAGTGATGTTGTTTTGCGCCTTTGTAAGAGCATATTTAAGACGGGAAAAAAACGCTGCGACACGCAGCAACTGGGAGAGTGAGAGGAGTGAGAAACAGCCTTGCAGGCGCCAAGGTCAGTGAAGAAGGAGGGGGAGAGGTGCTCCAGGCGCCGGAGCCGAAGTACCCTGTGGCCTGTGTTGAGGACAATGGTGAAGCAGGCTGTCCCCCTGAATCCCATGGAGTACCACGGTGGAGCAGGGTTTCACTCTGCAGACCGTGGAGGAGACCACGGTTGAGCAAGTGGACCTGCACTGATGGAGACTGCGGCCTGTGGAAGACCCCTGCCAGAGCAGATTCTGGGCCGAACCTGCAGCCCGTGGAGAGGAGACCACGCAGGAACAGGTGACCTGGCAGGAGCTACTGCCTGTGGGGGACCCAGGCTGGAGCAGTGTGCTCCCAAGGGATGGACCCCGTGGTACGGACCCATATCTGGAGCATTTCTTGAAGAGCTGCTGCCTGTGGGAAGCCCACGATGGATCAGTTCAGCAAGGACTGCATCCTGTGGGAGGGACCCCAAAGCACAGGGGATGAGAGTGACTGAGAAAGAGCGGTGGAGAAGAAGCGCTATAGACTGACCATAACCCCCATTCCCCCGTTCCCCTGCGCCACTCGGGGGGAGGAGGTGGAAGAGGGTGAATGGGGCGGGGGGGGGGGGAATGTGCTTTTGGTTTCTTTCCTTTGTTTTTCACTTCTCTAGCTTGTTAGTAATTAGCAAAAAATCTTACTATCTCCCTATGCTGAGTCTGTTTTGCCCGTCCCGATAATTACTGTGCGATCTCCTCATCCTTATCTCAACGCTTGAGCCTCTTTCATCATATTTTCTCCCTGTTCTTCTTTGAGGAGGGGGAGTGAGAGAGAGGTTGTGGTGGAGCTCGGCTGCCCACCTGAGTAAAACCACCACAAGCGGCTGCAGGAGCTGGAACTGGAATGGCTGCAGGAGCTGGAACTGGAGCTGCTGCAGGAGCTGGAGCGGCTGCAGGATGTGAAATGTGTTAATTTGATTAACGGCAGTATGGAACAATGCTAGGGCCGCATGATGAAATATAACCTTCTATTTAAGAAAAACAGAGTGATTAGTGTACGTAGTTCTTGTATCATGCAAACAAACGGTCCAGCAATGTGTGTAAATAGAGGGTTTGAAGGGCGGACATTGAGACTCGAGTCTGGGAGATAAGAGGAACAAGGAGTTTTTTAGGAAACTGCTAACTTTTGCCTAAGCCTCTGATATCCGGCAAAGAGATCACCAAATAAGGAGAAAGGGCGAGTTGAAGGACGATCAAAGGACAAAGCCTGGGAGGAAGACTACGAGCCTTCAGCACAAGAGACCCCCAGAAAGACCACCAGAGACTGATATGCATGCATCCGGAGAGGTTTTGGATTCTGGGAACTAATTATAATAGTGATGAATATGTATTAGTCTAGGAGCATAAAAATCAGCCACCTGATGTAACATGTGTGCGTCTTGGTGGAGCAGAGACTCCCAGTGCACCCAGCGCTGTTTGCTTGCCTCTATTCTCTTAATAAATTACAAGCTTTAATTAGAATCCTATTTGGGACTCAGGCGTTTATCATAAGGAGCTGGAACTGGAGCAGCTGCAGGAGCTGGAAGTGGAATGGCGGCAGGTTCTGTCACTAGGTTGATAGTGGCATTAATTGCAGCTCGATAGGCATAGGCCAGGCCTCAACACGCTACAGTGAGTTGTGTCACTTTGGAACTGCCAGAGTCATGACACCCTTTTTTTCAAGCATTCTACCAGTTTTTTAGGATTTTACAGTTGTTCAGGTGTGAATTTCCAAAACACCAGAGGTGCCCACAGCTCTAGAAACCTGCCTATATCCTCCCACACTCCCTGCCACTCAAAACTATCCTGCCTCAGGACGGATCGCTGGATGAGATTCCTAAGTAGCTATTTAACCTTAAACAAAACCTGAAGCGCATTCAGGAGACATAACAAGAACATGCTTGTCTGAGTATCCCAAGGATATTCAACATCTTGGAGAACTATCGCAACTAGCTCAGAGGATAAGAGTGTGGTGAAGGAGAAAGGGAGAGTGAAGAAGTAGGGAAAAATATCTTCCCCTGTCCCCTCCACAGATTGGCTCCCTCATGAAAAAAGGCAGTAGGTGTAATTGTTAATGGTTTCCCAGATATGGTTTCCAAAGTACAGAGTGGATGACAGTGCTGAGTACAAATACCAAGTTAGAGTCATGACCAGATATTTCATGATATCATAAGCTATTGTTACACTGCACAGTACCATAATGATCTTAAACCAGGGTCTGGAAAGGATAAACAGCACGACAGGGATCACATACAGAAAGTAACGTGCTATAAAACTCAATTTGGAATACAGGCACAGCAGACTGGAGATTAAAGCAATCAACATTGTGACTAGCAACTGTTAAGCAGGTCTAATACTTATACCAATTTTAGTTTAACACACTGTGGTCAGATCTGTTGTTATCTCAACCCTTCGTGCCCCACGTTGGGCGCCAAAAGGACTGTTGTGGTTTAACCCGGCTGGCAGCTAAACACCATACAGCCATTCGCTCCCCCTCCCCCCTCCCTCTCTGGGATGGGGGAAAGAAACCGGAAAGTGAAGCCTGTGGGTTGAGATAGAGACAGTTTATTAAGATAGAAAATAATAATAATAATAATAATAATAATGTGTATGAAACAAGTGATGCACAATGCAATTGCCCAGCCTATCCCCGAGCAGCCAGCCCCCCACCCCGGCTAGCCATCCCTATATATTGTTCAGCATGATGTCAGATGGTATGGAATACCCCTTTGGCCAGTTTGGGTCAGCTGTCCTGGGTCTGTCCCCTCCCAGCTGTTGCTGCCCCCCCAGCCTGCCCGCTGGCAGGACAGAGCGAGGAGCTGAAAAGTCCTTGGCTTAGTGTAAGCGCTGCTCTGCAGCAATTAAAACATCAGTGTGTTATCAGCACTCTTCTCATCCTAATCCAAAACATAGCACCCTACCAGCTACTAGGAGGAAAAATAACTCTGTCCTAACTGAAACCAGGTTAATACCACATCCACAGCCTTTCCCTCATCCACTAAGCGCGTCACTTTTTGTCATAGAAGGAAATCAGGTTTTCAAGCAGGACCTGCCTTTCATAAACCTATGCTGACTGGGCCTGATCGCCTGGTTGCCCTGCAAGTGAAACGTGTTTACACTCAAGATAATCTGCTCCATGAGCTTCCCTAGCACTGTAGTCAAACTAACAGGCCTATAGTTTCCTGGGTCTACCCTACAGACCTTCTTGTAGATGGGTGTCACGTTTGCTAGCCGCCAGTCAAATGGGACCTCCCCTGAGGGAGCCAGGACTGCCAATAAATGATGGCAAGCATCTTGGTCAGCTCTTCCGCCAGTTCTCTCAGTATTCTCAGGTGGATCCCATCCAGCTGAATCAAGTTGTGTACATCTAAGTGCTGTAGCAGGTCACCAATCATTTCCTTGTGGATTACGAGGGCCACATTCTGCTCCCCATCCCCTTCCACCAGCTCAGAGTACTGGGTATCTAGAGAACAACTGGTCTTGCCACTGAAGACTGAGGCAAAGAAGGTATTAAGTACCTCAAACTTTTCCTCATCTCTTGACACTAAGTTTAAGGATATTCTATTATAGGATATTCTATGATTCTGGGATTCACAGTATAAAGGCTACCAGAAAATGAGAAGAAATATGCCCCTGTCTTATTGTGGGAAATCATCAGATGCGGAAGGCTGCTGTATGGAGACCTACATGACGAGTTGCAGAAGCTGCTGAGGGAGAAGGTGAATCAAGTCAGTTTGCAGAAGGCAAGTTTGCAGGCAGAGAACCTGATTGTAAAAGTACACCATGTATATTCTCACATACCCAAGAATCGGGCTACTGAAGAACATCAAAACAACCAGCAGGTGGATCAGGCTGCTAAGATTGAAGTGGCTCAGGTGGACCTGGACTGGCAACATAAGGGTGAATTATTTATAGCCCGATGGGCCCATGACACTTCAGGCCATCAAGGTAGAGATGCAACATACAGATGGGCTCGTGATCGAGGGGTGGACCTGACCATGGACACTATAGCACAGGTTATTCATGACTGTGAAACGTGCTGCAGTCAAGCAATCCAAATGTTCAAAGCCTCTTTGGTATGGAGGATGATGGCTGAAATATAAATATAGGGAGGCCTGGCAGATTGATTACATCACACTCCCTCAAACCCGCAATGGCAAGTGCCACGTACTTACAATGGTGGTCACAGATTCACCAATAAAGTAGCATGCCCGCACTCTAGTCGCGTTCAGTGAGAACTATCACGGCTAGGAACAATGCGATTAAGTGCAATTTATTAAAGCAACAGGTACACAGGTTCTTTGGATTGCCGGCAATAAATTCACTGTCTGCAAAAACAAGCTAGCATGCATGCATGAAATACACAGGTATACAGCCTAGCTATTAATGCATTAAAAGGCACAAAGGCTAGAAATTTCTAAGTTTCCGCAGAGACACCCAGTATAACCAAGTGTTCAAATCTTACCCCATGGCGTCCCAATAGGAGGGGAGAGAAGCTCAGCCCATCGACTGATCCCAAAAGTCAGAAGGTCCTCGTGATGGTATCTTCCTTCATGATGGTAACTTTCCTAACATTCCCTTTCTCTTAAGACAATTTATATTATCTTTTAGGTGGAGATTGAGTGACTCTAGTCAAGCATATCTTGATTATGATTGGTAAAAACTTTTCTCGCTTTCATTTAAAGGTCTAGGCTCCGAGAAATGCAGACCATGTGCTCAGTGAGGGGTGGTTGCGCCTTGGAGGTGGGTAGCTTTCAGGGTGGGGGTGTGTTTTGGTATTATAATGATATTATAATGAGCAAAAGTTCTCTAGAGTACAGCATTTTGTCAAAAACATGACAGTTCTTTGGCTCAGGGTAGCAAATGTGTGGCTTATCGGCCTTGGTGTGTACAAGAACAATTGAGTCCCCATCTTGCCACAGAGCCTAGCTGCCTTGTACACTCTGTACTGTTCCTTAGAGTCAGCACACCAAGTTCCCCAGTGCGATAGCATCTAAGGTTGGAGGCCTAGGGAACACTTAGGTAGTGCAGCTACACTCCACCCTGAAAGCTTCTTCAATGCTATACATTTTCTTTAAAATGTGAATGTTAGTTTAATTTTCCTAGTTACTGTAGGCAATTACTCCACAACATTCAAACATTGGGATACACATTTGGCAAAGGCTACCTGGTTAGTCAACACTAGGGGATCTGCCAACCGAGCTGGACCTGCCCAATCAAACCTATTACGTACAGTAGAAGGGGATAAAGTCCCTGTAGTGAGCATAAAAAAAACATGCTGGGGAAGACAGTCTGGGTTATTCCTGCCTCAGGCAAAGGCAAACCCATCTGTGGGATTGCTTTTGCTCAGGGATCTGGGTGCACGTGATGGGTAATGCAGAAGAATGGGGAGGTCCAATATTTACCACAAGGGGATTTAATGTTGGGTGAGAATAGCCCATGAGCTGATGTTAACTCCTATAGAATACTGTATGTCATCACTACCATGATTACTATATGTCCTATTAATGGTATCAAGGTAGTAGTCACACAGATAATGATGAATGATTTTTTCTAGAACTGGACAAGAACAGCAATGAGATGGAAGCAGAATGGGCTTCAGCGTGCAACAATCCAACATAACACACCATCTCTTCTGCCTTGAAAGACTGTTGTGACAGATGGAGCTTGAAGTCAGTCATAGACTAAACGAACTCAGTGGATATTTTATATACATGTCTGAAAAGTGGTGATTAATTGGAAAGTATTAAAATGTGTTGGAAGCAAGAATGACATAAATGGTATCGAATAAGGGGGGTCTATTGTCCTGGTTTCAGCTAGGATAGAGTTAATTTTCCTCCTAGTAGATGGTAGGGTGCTGTGTTTTGGATTAGGATGAGAATAATGTTGGGATTTAGGATGACGATAATGTTGATAACATGCTGATGTTTTAATTGTTGCAGAGTAGTGCTTACTGTAAGCCAAGGACTTTTCAACTTCTATTAACGCCCTGCCAGCAAGTAGACTGGAGGGTGCTCAGGGAGCTGGGACAGGACAGAACCAGAACAGCTGACCCAAACTGGCTAAAGGGATATTCCATACCGTATGACGTCATGCTGAACAATTAATACTGAGTGGCTGGCCGGCTTTGGGGGCCGGCTGCTCAGGGATGTGCTAGGCATTGGTCAGCATGTTGTGAGCAACTGCATTTTGCTCACTTGTTTTGTACACATTGCTATTATTACTATTATTATTGTTATTTATTTCTGTCCTTATAAACTCTCTTCAGCTGAACCCACAAGCTTTCACTTTTTTTGATTCTCTCCCTCATTGTGAGAAAGAAAGTTGTGTTCTTGAAATAGAAGGTGTTTTTGCAGTGGAAAATTCCACTAACCTTGCATATTCAAAAGTGACTGTGCAGGCAGGACAGTGCCATAGCAGTAGGGAGCATGTTAAGCAGATATGCGGAAGGTCCCGCTGTCCCAAAATAAGGAGAGCTAAGAAAAACAGGATGAGTAGTGCGAAATCAGGAAAACAAAAAATTCATGGGCCCTTTAGTCACAAGAGCAGAAGAAAAAAAAGGAAAAGGAGAAATTAAAGGTTGCTCAAATAAAATTGTACGCATATGGTATAGTAATGAGCATCAAGTTGTTTGTGAACCTGTAGTACTCAGCCAATGACGAAACAGGGGAGGAATCAAGCATTGGGTAACAGGGAATATAAGGTTATGATATAATTTTGCTGTGCGCTCCTGCTTGCAGGATGCCCACCACTGCAATTGTGAATAAAAATGCTACTTCACTGAGATCCTCGCCCGAGCCTGTGTTATTGGCTACAGATTGTTTCTCAGAAATTGGGGGCTCGTCCAGGATCCAGTCGCCTTCTGGGGAGCCCCAATATCACTGTATCAGGAAGGCCTGCCCCACTGATTTCAGCATTCCTGTGCATTGGTGACGATGGTTTGGCAGAGACCTGACAAAGGAACTGAAACTGGTTAAGAAGGCAGGATCGGTGAACGATCAGGGAAGAAAGGAAGGTAAGCACTCAATTTTCAAGAACTGACTAGGTAACTCTGTGAACAGACCAAGGTAAGAAATATTAAGTTGTTGTGGTTTAACCCAGCCGGCAGCTAAACACCACGCAGCCGTTCACTCATCCTCCCCCCTCCCTCTCTGGGATGGGGGAGAGAAACAGAAAAGTGAAGCCTGTGGGTTGAGATAAAGACAGTTTATTAAGATAGGAAATAATAATAATAATAATAATAATAATAATAGTGTGTACAAAACAAGTGATACACAATGCAATTGCTCACCATCCGCTGACCGATGCCCAGCTGTCATGGTTTCAGTTAGGACAGTTATTTTTCCTCCTAGTAGCTGGTAGGGGGCTATGTTTTGGATTAGGATGAGAAGAGTGTTGATAACATGCTGATGTTTTAATTGCTGCAGAGCAATGCTTACACTAAGCCAAGGACTTTTCAGCTCCTCGCTCTGTCCTGCCAGCAGGCAGGCTGGGGATGCAGCAAGAGCTGGGAGGGGACAGACCCAGGACAGCTGACCCAAACTGGCCAAAGGGGTATTCCATACCACCTGACATCATGCTGAACAATATATAGGGGTGGCTAGCCGGGGTGGGGCCAGCTGCTCAGGGTTGGGCTGGGCATTGGTCAGCGGGTGGTGAGCAATTGCATTGTGCATCACTTGTTTGTACGTATTATTATTATTATTATTATTATTATTATTTTCTATCTTAATAAACTGTCTTTATCTCAACCCACAGGCTTCACTTTCCGGTTTCTCTCCCCCATCCCAGAGAGGCAGGGGGGAGGGTGAGCGAATGGCTGTGTGGTGTTTAGCTGCCAGCCGGGTTAAACCACAACACCAGCCCAACCCCGAGCAGCCGGCCCCCTCCACCCTGGCTAGCCACCCCTATATATTGTTTAGCATGACTTCAGATGGTATGAAATACCCCTTTGGCCAGTTTGGGTCAGCTGTCTTGGGTCTGTCCCCTCCCAGCTCTTGCTGCAGCCCCAGGAGTGGGGCTGCAGTCAGTCCATGGTGCTTCATTTCTATTGCTCCTTCACGGTTGCTCTCTCCCCTGCTCTGGTGTGAGGTCCCTCCTGTGGACAGCTGACCTTGCTGGGCTGGTCCTGTGTGGGTTTCTCCATGGGTAGTGGCTCTTTAGGAGCCACTCTAGCTGTGGGTCTGTGCCGCAGGGTCTATCCATCAGAAGCAGGTTGGTCCAGCTTGGGACCCCCTTGGGACCCCCCCTTCTCCTGCTTGGGCTCCTCCATGGGCTGCAGCATGGAAATCTGCTCTGCCATGGTACACCATGGGCTGCGGAGGTGCAGCCTGCTCCACCATGGGCCTCTCCACAGGCTGCAGGGGAACTTCAGCTCCGGCACCTGAAGCACCTCCTGCCCCTCCTTCTTCACTGACCTTGGTGTCAGCCAGGCTGTTTCTCACTCCTCACTCTCCCAGCTGCTGTTCTGCAGAAGTTTGTTTGTTTGTTTGTTTTCCTTTTCTTGGATGGGCTTTCACAGAGGCACAAAATGTGTTGGTCATGGCTTGGCTCTGAACAGTGGTGGGCCCCTCTGGAGCCGGGTGAAACTGTCCCTTATCTAAAATGGGGCAGCTTCTGAATTCTTCTCACAGAGACCACCCCTGCAGCCCCCCGCCCCTGCTGCCAGAACCTTGCTACGTAAACCCAATACACTGAGGCAGCTAGGGCAATGCTGTGAGAAACACTCTGGCCAATACCATAGGCTCAGGCGAGGATCTCAGTGAAGTAGCAGTTTTATTCGTGATTGCAATGGCAGGTGTCCGGCAAGCAGGAGCGCACCTACTAGTTAAATAACACAGTTTATATACTTTATTTCTTGATGACCAGGACCCTCTCCTGTTTCCCCATTGACTGGGTAGTCCAGGTTCACAACCTCTCAGAAGCTTTACATATAATACATGGCTTTCAGTTGCCAGCCTGTTAAAGTTTCTAGTGACTTTTTACTCTCTGAAGTGATAATGTTTCTTCCCTTATCTGACTTTGCTTGACACCCTGTGAATTTTGCTTAATTGCACTAAGGAGTCTGATTGTTGTCTGCATTTTACAAGATTGTCTCGTAAGCTTTCTTATCACTGCAAGCATATCTCCATGCCACATTCCTTCCCTCTAAACAATGTAACATCTATACAAACAAAACCCCGCTCTTTCTTACATGGTCACCTATACCCAATAAATGCTTTTCTATTGAATAGCATTTTAGTACTTGTCTTTCTTCCCCTATCCCACCCAATACATTGAGCATTCCCAAGAAGCAGCATGTCTGGTACTTCCTGTGCTTATGTTACAAATTCTGGTGCAAAACCAACATTTTGTTCCCACAGTTCCCCCCTTTTCTTCTTTATAATTTGTTGAGTTTTGCAAAACTTTATCTAAGGTGTAATTTGGTAGATATCTTTCTCTTCTTCACTTTCTTTGCTTTCCATCTCCTCTAATATCATCATCTTATCTGAGTAGGTGGTGGCTCCATGGTCATTTGTTTCAACAGTGCTATTTCAATTAACCGCTGGACCAGACCTCTTACACAGGGGATAATGCAACAACCGATGGCTGTGAAAACTCCTGCTACTGCAATCAAGGATGTAAATATGGACATTACCATCCCTTTCCATTTACCAAACCAAGATTCCAACCCTACTGTAATGGAAGTGTCTGTTCCCGAATTTTCTGCCAATTCTTCAGCAAGGGTGGTAAGCCCTTGCAATGCTCTAGATGCTGTGCCATCTGGGGCAGTATTGTTGGGGATAAAAGTGCAACAATGGTTGTCCATGTGAGAAACTAAGCTGTGTTTTTGCAGTAGAACATGTTTTCAAAGTAGAGTGTGCTTTTCAGTAGAAAACCAACCTTCTGTATTCAAAGGTAGTTGTGTAATCATAACAAAGAGAAGTGCTAAGTAGATAAGTGGACAGTAGACATCCTATTGGACACCCACCATTGCAATCGCAAATAAAATAGCTTCACAGAAAATCCCGTCTGAAGAAAATTATTTGAGATTTTTCTCACAATTTGGGGGCTTGTCTGGGATCTTGTCACCTACTGAAGAGTTCTTGCCACCACAGACAGGAAGGTGCACCCCACTGATTTCAGCAGTCCCATCTGGGGTGGTGGGTTGTCTCAGTATGGTCAGCAAAGGACCGAGACTGTTAATCTGAAGACAGGCTCTGCAAAGCACTGGGGAGAAGGAGGCCAGTACTGGCATACCACAGACACAGCCCAGACACAGTACAGGCACAGGGATAACTGCTGATAACCCAGACCGGGAAGTCCATGCATGGACCGAGGTAAGGGAAACTTTACCATATATTGCCTCCAGGTGGGTTTGGGGAGACCCTTGTGTGGAGTGTGAATGAGATGCACTTTCAGTACAAAGCAGTGCGAAACAAGTGTGGAGTCCCAATCCACGGTTCTGTAGTCCCGCAGGGGGCACAGCTGGAGATGGACGAAGTGAAAGATAGACAAGTGAAAGAGAGTCTCAGGGGTTTGGGCCCTTGTGTGTACGGCACCCCGAGCATGGTGAGGTGAGGTGCTTGGCAGTACACCCTACCTCTGTCCTAATCCTGGGTGAAGGCATGTGGTACCCTGTGGGTGGTGAAGTCCACAGCAGCATGTCAGGAAGAGATGGGGATTAAGGGTTCCAAGAGTCAGCAAGGTGGGGTTGGAAACCCCAGGACTGTGCCTGAAGATAGTCCTTTGGGGAGAATGATAAGGAATTGGGAAGACAATCCAAAAATTAGGGAAAAAGATAAAAAAACAATGCTTAGATATTGTGTAATTGTCTGGCCTGAAAAGCCAGAGGAAAGTCAGAGGAAAGAGGAAAGTCAGTGTTTTGGCCAAAATACGGGTCTGATGAAGACTGGATTTGTCAGACTTTGAATTTGTATGTAAATAACAAGGTTCCTTTTTTGGAGGAGGAGTCAAATTATGCTGCCTGCTGGGTGCAGGAGGTGAATCAGCTTTTATTGACAAATGGTCAGGATCAAAAGAAAGAGGAATAAAAAGGAGTTAGAAAAAAGAGCCCATCAGCTGGAACCCTTGGATAACTTACTCCCTCCCTATAACCCTAATATCATACTGGCAGAAGCAGCAGCTGAAGCTGCAGCTGCCCCAGAAGGGGGAGTGGTCCTTAAAAGGAAAGTTCACTCTAAGCTCCAACAGGAGTTAGAGCAATATAAAAAAGACATTGAAAATCTTCCCTACCCTACTGATAATAGTGCTGGTACGTCTATGTACCCTCTCAGGGAGGTCCTGATGAAGCCAGGGCACATAGGTTATGTGAACGCCCCCCTCACCAGTGGGGAGGTTAGGAATTTTAAGAAGGAAATGAAATCTTTAATTGAGGACCCTATAGGACTAGCAGACCAATTTGATCAGTTTCTGGGGCCTAATTTGTATTCCTGGGGGGAGATGATGTCAGTCCTGAGTATGTTATTTACTGGAGAAGAGCGGGAATTGATCAGGAGGGCAGCTATGCGAGAATGGGAAAGAGCTAACCCCCCCCCCCCGGGCCAGGAGTAATTCCAGTAGAGCAAAAATATCCACTGGCTGACCCCAATTGGGATAATAATAACCAGCAGCAAAGGACTCATATGAAAGACCTAAGGCACATAATAATAATGAGGATTAGGGAGGCAGTAAGGAAGTCACAGAATTTTACTAAAGCATTTGAAATCCAGCAACAAAAGGATGAATTCCCTAA
>JAACYQ010020064.1:0-11005 GCA_011075105.1 Heteronetta atricapilla
GGGTTAGGGGTGAGGGATCTGGGAGGTGCCTGAATCCCCATCCTGTACAGCCTGAGCACGCCACGCTGAAAATGAGGCCTGCTTTCCGGCAGTTCCCAAAGCTGTGTTGGGGCTGAAATGCCACGTCTGTATTTGGGTTGGGGTTGTGCCTTTAGGGAGTGTGGGGACGGGTTTTAAGTCAGTGCAGCAGAGGTGCCTGATTTTTGCCTGCAAGTGATGTTACCACACGGAATTGTTTTGTTTTTATTTGGCATGTCATCTGTTATGGTGCTAGATTTTTCTTCCCATTTAAAAGAGATGTTTGAGGTAATTCCAGCTGAAAAAGTTTCAGTTACTTGCTTGTCATATTGTCCTCTCAATATTCAAAGCTGAAGCAAAAGCATGGGGATTGTTGCTTCTAGTAACACCCCACTTCTCTTGCCTGCACTGTGCAGGCTGTTGAGCTAAGCCAGATTAAAAAATAAAATAGAAAAACGCTGCTGCTCCTCCTCCTGCTGTCTTCCTACTTTCTTGTGCTTTGCCTCTCCCCTTTCTCAGGTGATTTTGTTTGGGTGCCGGGCGGGGCCAAATGGTATTTGAGCCCCAGGCATGCCTTCAGAGAGCTCATTCTGCCTGGGCTGCTGTTTGGGGGTAAGTGCTTTGTTTTTCTTCAGTCAGTTGCAGGGTCCTGTAGGCAGGTTGGAATCTTTGGATTTCTAGATTTTCGGTGCTTGGAATTCCCTTAGTAGAGGGATATTTAGCAGAGGTTGCTGGCTCGCTTGTTTTAGGGATGGTGGGGTCCACTTCTGTTTTGGGGTTATATTTTAATCTCTAGCTGTATCAAACCACTTGTGTAACTCTGCAGAGGACGGAAAAGAGCTCGAGTACACGCTGCGAGAGGCTTGTCCACATAGGTGCGGTATTGCCAAGAGACTGAGCAGGGTCATATCGGAGTTCCCGTTAAGATTTGTAAAGGGTAAGTAGTGATGGCAGAGTTTTGCGCGGCGCCGCCCGGGCAGAGTAGTTTGTGTCTTCTAGGTCCCTTATGATTTTCACAGAAGTATGGGGCTTACTGTGAGTCTTCGTTTGTATGTCAAATATTATCAAATTTGTGTGGTGTTACGTGATGGAGCAGGGTTTAGAAAAAATGTCTCATTGAAGCTTCCTATGTAAGCATGTATCTGAAAATGGCAGCAGTAGGCAGGTAAGGTGTAGTCTTTTTCAGGTTAGGGACAGTCTGCTATATTTATGGAGCCTTTTGCCTGTGGTTTTGCTGGCTGTGCAGTCTTTAGAGCTTGCAGCCTCCTAAATTCTAAGTGCTTGGAATTCACTTAGAGATATGTTTAGGAGGGGTTGCCAGCTACCTTGTTTTAACTTCTTTTGGGGAAATTGTGGGCTACGGTTCCTTTTTTTTGGGTTATATTTTAATATCTAGATCTCAGTTCTGTGTTTTCTGTGTTCTGCGTTGTCTGTGCTGTTGCTCTTGGTGCTCGTCAGGCCCCGGGGAAGCCATCCTGAGGGTACTGAACGCTTGGCCTCATTGGAATACTGCTGATGCTCAATTGGAAGCAGAGCCCCTCTTGTCTCGCAGTGGGAGCTTAAAAAGCTCGCTACTTCTGTGTAATTCTTTTTCTATACAATGTATCCTCATCAGATCATCATATGTTACGTGCTCATCGTGTCTTGATCTCCTCATTGCCTTGTTCCGCTGGCCCGATTAGATGGGCTACTTGGTAGCCACACCTAAGGTCCTAAATGCTCGTTTCATCATCGTAGGGCTGATCTGAGCATTTCTTGGCTTGTAGTCGCGGCTTAAAGCGCAGATGCGTTTCAGGTCTTGTGCATCATATTCGGTTTCAGATTGCATCCGTTTCCATCCTCGCTGTTGCGGAAGTCGTGTGGGCTTCATCAGGAGCTCTGGCTTGGGAATTCATTTCCAAAGCGTTTCTCTTACGGGGTTTGCGCTGCCCATCGTTCCGGTCTCTTGTCTTAAAGGCAGGCTATTTATGCCTCCATCATCCCGGGTCTGGCAGTTGCTTCCAATCGCAGGTCGTGGCATTTGAGCGTCTCCTTGGGTCCGCTGTAGAGCGCCTGTTCTGCCTTGCTGTTGCTCTGCAGGGCTTCCCTCTGGGGATCTTTTTTTTTGCGCCTTGTGTTCTGTGTTTTGTTTGTAACGTGTTTTGTTTTTAATGTTTGTAGTGTGCCTGAGTGTGTGTGTGTGTTTGGCCTGAAGCTGTCCTGCCTGGCAGTTAGTGATGGTAGCTAATCTGGTGGTCCATGGGTGTAGTAATACATTGTCTGGATGGTTTGGCCAAGACATCTGGTCTGCCTCCGAGCACGTACTGAAGGGCAGCTGGCGCAGAGTCGTCTGCGTGGTGTTTGGCAGATGTGGAGGGGGAGACCTGAGCTGCTTGCGAGCAGCTCTTTGCATAGTGCTTGGATAGTTCTAAAGAAGGTCCGTTGTTGAATCTTGAAAGCTTGCAGATGTGGAGTGTGTTTTGGTATTGTTTTGTCTTTTTTTTCCCCCATCCTTAGGTAAACCGTAGGAGGAACCGGTCCAAGGGAAGAACGCCTTCTGGAACTGTCAAGCTCTCATTTGGAAGCTTGTTGACTGGCTTGGTCTACTTGTGAGGTGCTGAGGGAAGATGTCTGCTGTTTTGGAATGAAAAAAAAAAAAGTGGGGTCCCTTGTGCTGTTGAGGGGTGGGTGCTAATGCTGGCAGCTGAATGATTGTCTTCTGACTGTGTTTTCCTTTGTGAAAGCTGAAACGCAGCCTACAGCCTAGGACGTCACAGCCAGAGCTGCCTCTGGCAAGGTGAGTGATGAAGCGGTTGTTTTTGAGTTGTGGTTCTCACTGTCATTCTGAGTGTCCCCTCTTTCTCTTTTAGAGGTGTTGTAGCTGGCTGAAGAGGGCAGATGGAAGCATCTGCCTCGGGGGCAGGCGAGCGGGCAGAGGTAAGGCAGCAGATGAGAGTAACTATCCTAGCTTTGCTGTGGCTTTGGATTCTGCCTCGCCCTGTGCTTTTCTTCTTCTTTTGCAGGTGTCTCGCACAGGCTCCAAGGAGGAAACTGCACTCTGCAGAGCTGCGTAAGAAGGAGGCCGGTCGTGAGCGTGGTTGGAGTGGAATGGCTAAGTAGCGTGAGGTGACTATGAAAGGTCTTGGTCTTGCTTTGCATGTGCCATGGCTAGCTGTCCACAGAAGTGGCTGAGGATTTGAGATAAGGCCAGAGAGTGGCAAGGAGCGGCACGTGCAGCGATGGTTTCCAAGCGCTGCGGTTGCTTTCTCTTTGGTTTATCAGGTGCCACGGGCGAGGTGGGCTGTAACATCAGTCTTCAGAATTGGAGCAAAGCAGGTCGCTTGAATGCTGCGTTGTTCCTGAGAAAAGCGTTGTAGAGGAAAAAAGTTTTCTGGTGTGGCGGTTCTTGATGGCTGGCTGTTTCTGCAGGTGAAGAGGTGCCTGAATCCCCATCCTGTGTAGCCCGAGCACGCCACGCTGAGGATGAAGCCTGCTTTCCGGCAGTTCCCAAAGCTGTGTTGGGGCTGAAATGCCACGTCTGTATTTGGGTTGGGGTTGTGCTTTGGTAAGTGTGGGGATGCGTTTTAAGTCAGTGTAGCAGGTATGTATAAAAATGAAATTCACATAAATGATATATGATGAAGTATTGTGAACCCTTGAACTTTTAGTCTACCTTAGCTGATATGTACGAACTTTCGTGAAACATTGAGAAGCAGCGTCTAATAAGCATTCTGTTTTTGTCAATAAGTCAGCCCATGCCTTTGCCATGCATAAATATCAAGACAAACTACCTTTTTGCACAGGAAATGCTGTGGCTGCACAGAAAGCCCTAGAGGACATGTAGGGCTATATTTTGGTTTCCAAAGTGTTTTCACCTGAAGTCCACCTGATTTATAGTGGCCCAGTCTCTTTATGGGGTCCCTGTCTGGCCACAGAGCCTAGCCACAGTGTTTCCACTTTGCTCTATGCTCCGTCCTCTTCCTTCACGTCAGCACACCTGCTTCCCCTTGTGCGATAGCATCTAATGCTGGAGGCCTAGGGAATGCTTAGGTAGCGCAGTGTTCTAATGCTTCTTCAATGCTGTACGTTTTCTTTAAAAGGTGAATATTAGTTTAATTTGTCTAGTTACTTCAGGCAATTACTCCACGACTACCAAAAGCGATAGTGAGAAGCCCACTTCCAGCGTCTGTTCCCCACAGAAGAATGGACAGACGGCTGTCACCTGACGCCTTGCCCGCCAGGGGAAGGGGAGAACTACTGGGCAGGGAGCCCCACCGCAGCCCCCCTCCTGGGAGTCTTGCACAGCCGTTTAATAAAATTTGCTTTCTGACCCACACCCCTTTTGGTGGTTGCGGCCCCAGGAAGTGGCTGTCATGATGCGTGCGGGTGCAGGTTCTGTAGCGGGGTGCGTGTGGAGGTGGCAGGGGCAAGGGGGAGTTTGGTCCCCTGTCAGTTGGCTGCTAGATGTGGACGGCCCCTTGGAATGTGGGGGCAGCCCTGCCGGGTGGTGGGGTGGCTGCCTATTGTGGGACTGGGGGAGCAGCCCTGTGCTGTCTTTGCTCCTGGGGCTGGGGGGGGGGATGACTTCTCTGTGTGGCCGGGGCTGCTTGCAGAGGCGCAAGTGTGTGTGTGGGGGGGGGGGCTGGGGGTTTGTGGCAGGACCCCCAGGGCAGGGGAGGGAGTCAGGGAGGCTGGGTCCCGCGGGATTGGCAGCCCGGGCAGGGAAAGCCCAGGCAAGGATTTCAGGGGCTGGCAGGCACGGGTCTGCGGGCACGGGGCTGGCTTTGCGGTGTCCAGAGCATCATGCTGCCATGAAAACCTGGTCCCGCAGCAAGCTGAGGGTTGTGGTCTTTGGGCTCTGAGCTTCCCATTGGCCACGTTGGGTTAGTTGTTACCATCTCCCTGCCTTTTTTGTCCTGGTAAAAAATGTAGTGTTTCTGCTTGCCACTGCTCAGCTTCCCAGCCAGAAGAGGCACGTTGCTCAAGGCAGTAACTTCCTCCCCAGGATGGTGTGGGGTGCAAATTTCTGCTCTTCCCATTTGTGATTTTTCCAGGAAAATGGTTTGGGAAGCCATGCCTGCCGTTCTAGGGACGGCACCCGCTCGTGAAAAGTGGCTACCGCAGGCTGAACAGTGCTGCGCATGTGTTTTTTTTTTTTTTTTTTTTTTTTCCTGCCAGTGATGTTATTACATTGTTTTGTTTTTATTTGGCGTGTAATCTGTTATGTTCCTAGATTTTTCTTCCAATTAAAAAACAGGTTTGAGCTAATTCCAGCTGAAAAAGTTTCAGTTACTTGCTTGGTCATATTGTCCTTTCAATATTCAAAGCTGATGCAAAAGTATGGGGATTGTTTCTTCTCAAAACAGCCTAGTTCTCTTGTCTGTACTCTGCATGCTATTGAGCTAAACCAGATTAAAAAAAAAAAAAAAGGAAAACAGAAAAAAATACAGCTGTAACTTGTCCTGCTCTCTTCGTACTTTCTTGTGCTTTCCCTCTCCCCTTTCCCAGGCGATTGGGCTTGGGTGCCAGGCGGGGCCAAATGTTATATGAGCCCCAGGCATGGCATTGGAGAGCTCATACTGCCTGGGCTGCTGTTTGGGGTAAGTACTTTGTTTTTCCTTTAGTTAGTTGCAGGGTTATTTAGGTAGGTCAGAGTCTATGGTGTGTTTCCAAGTAGAGACCGTAACGTGCTTGCTTTTGAGGTAACAACTAGAGGGATCTGTTAGAGTAAAGCAAGCCTGTATACTAGTAGTGCCTTTATTGCATGCAGCTCTGCGTGCAGGTGAGTAGTTGTTGTAGCATATTTATGGATAGATGACAATGTAACTTTGTGTATTTGCTTTGTGGCATGCAGGGCTGGAAGGTACTGAGGGGGGGAGCGGTTCTTAGGGTTAGGGCTGTAACCCTGGCAACCCTAACCTTAAGAACCTTAAAGGCCTAATCCTAAAACCCCTAAAGGCCCAACCCTAAAAACCTTAACAACCCTTACAGCCCTAAAAAGCGAAAAGCCCTAACTCTAGAACCATTAAAAACCTAACCCTAAAAACCCTGAAGTCCCAAGTCTAAAAACATTTAAATACCCTACCTCTACAAAAAAATAAAACCTTAATCCTAAGAACCCTTACAACTCTAACCCTAAAAAACCCCAAAGCCCAAACTCTAAAAACCTAAAAAGCCCTGACCCTGACAACCTAAAAAACTCTGACAGTGAAAAGCCCAGAGCCCTCACCCTGAAAACACCAAAGCCCTAACCCTAAAAACCCCAAAGCTGAAGCAAAAGCATGGGGATTGTTGCTTCTTGAAACAGCCCAGTTCTCTTGTCTGCACTCTGTATGCTGTTGAGCTAAGCTGGGGGGAAAAAAAAAAAAAAGGCACAGCTGCTGCTCGACCTATTCTCTTACTTTCTTGTGCTTTGCCTCCCCCCTTTTCCAGGTGGTTGGGCTTGGGTACTGGGTGGGGCCAAATGTTACATGAGCCCCAGGGATGCCTTCAGAGAGCTCATTCTGCCTGGGCTGCTGTTTGGGGTAAGTGCTTTGTTTTTCCTTCAGTCACTTGCAGCGTTATTTAGGTGGGTCAGAGTCTATGGTGTGTTTCCAAGTAGAGACCATAACGTGCTGCTTTTTGAGGTAACAACGGGAGGGATCTGTTAGAGTAAAGCAAGCCTATATGCTAGTAGGTGCCTTTATTGCATGCAGCTCTGCGTGCAGGTGAGTAGTTGTTATAGCATATTTATGGATAGGATGACAATGTGACTTTGTGTATTTGCTTTGTGGCGTGTGCGCGGAAGTGGCGTGCGGGGTTGGAAGGTACTGAGGGGGAAGCGGTTCTTAGGGCTGTAATCCTAAAAACTGAAGCCCTAACCCTAAAAACCCTTGCAACCCTAACCGTAGAAGACCCAAAAGCCTGAACTCTAAAAACCTAAAAAGCCCCGACCCTAAAAACCTAAAAAAACCCTCTAACAGTAAAAACCCCAAAGCCCTAACCCTCAAAACCCTAAAGCCCCGACCCAAAACCCCTTACAACCCTAACCCAAAAAGCTCTAAAGCCCCAATCCTAAAAGCCTTAAAAACCCTTACAGCCCTAAAAAGCCTAAAGCCCCGACCCTAGAAACCCTTACAACCCTAACCCTAAAAACCGTAAAACCCTTACAACCCTTAAAAGGCTAAAGGCCCAACTCTAAAAGCATTAAAGCCCTTATCCTAAAAACCCTAAAGCCCCAACCCTAAAAGCCTTTAAAACACCTAAAACTCTAAAAAGCCTAAAGACCCAACCCTAAAAACATTAAAAACATAACCCTACAAACAATAGTCCCAACCCTAAAAACCTTAAAAAAAAACCCTAACCCCTAAAAAAAATTGAAGTACTAACCCTAAAAACCCTTAAAACCATACCCCTAAAAACCCCTAAATTGTGAAGTCTAAAAACCTATGAAACCCAAACAGTAAAAGCCTCAAAGCTCCAACCCTAAGCCTAAAAACCCCAAAGCCTTAACCCTAAAAACCCTTAAAATCCTAACCCTCAAAACCCTCACAGCCCTAGCCCTCAAAACCCTTACAAGCCTAAAAGCCCTAAAACCCCAACCCTAAAAACCCTTACAACCTTAATCCTAAACACACCCTAAACACAAGCCATAAAAGCCTTAGAACCCAACCGTAAAAACCCTTACAACCCTCACCCTAAAAACCCTAAAGCCCTAACCCTAAAAACCCTTACAATCCTAATCCTAAACACCCTAAACACAAGCCATAAAAGCCTTAGAACCCAACTGTAAAAACCCTTACAACCCTCACCCTAAAAACCCTTACAACCTTAATCCTAAACGCCCTAAACACAAGCCATAAAAGCCTTTGAGCCCCTAACCCTAAAAGCCTTCACACCCCAACCCTAAAAACCGCCAAAACCCTGTACCCTACAAACCCTAAAGCCTGAGCAATAAAAATAAAACCATAACCTTAAAAACCCTAGAGCCCCAACCTTAAAGCCCTAACAGCCCTAACAACCCTCACAGCCCCAACCTTAAGAACCCTAAAACCCCAACCCTAAAAGCCCTTACCACCTTAACTCTAAAAGTCCGTACAATCTTAACCCTAAAAACCCTACAGCCCTCATCCTAAAAGCCCTAAAGCCCTCACCCTATAACCCCTTAACTGTAACCCTATAAACCCTAAAACCCAAGTCATAGAAACCCTAAAGCCCCATCCCTAAAAATGAAAAAAAAAAAAACCCTAACCCTAAAAATCGTAACCCTTAAAGCCCTAACTGTAAAAACTCTACAGCCCTAACCCCCCAAACCCTAAGCCCCAATTCTAAAAACCCTAAAGTCCTAAGTTTAAAAACCCCAGCCCTTAGTATCCTAAATCCCCAAGCCTGAAAGCCATAACTGTAAAAACCCTAAAGAACTGTGATAACTACACCTCCCGGCATGCTTTTGGGCACCAACATGGCCGCCCGGAACCGCAGCGCCTGAGAACTACGTTTCCCAGGATTCCCGGTATTCCCAACATGGCCGCCTGGATGGCTGGAGTCTGGGTACTACATTTCCCATCATTCCGTGTATTCTCAACATGGCCACCCAGAAGTCGGTTTGTACGGAAGTACACATCCGTATAAGCGCTGGACAACCAACATGGCGTCCCGGATATCCGGTTCCCAGTACACCTCCCGGCATGCTCTGGGAGTCAAACATGGCTGCCCGGAAGCGCAGTGCCGGAAAACTACGTTTCCCAGGATGCCTCGGATACCCAACATGGCCACCCGGAAGTTCGGAGTCCGCGGACTCCATTTCCCAGCATTCGCGGTAGTCTCAATGTGGCCTCGCTGAAGTCGGCCATGATGGTTACCCAGGGCATCCTGGGAGGTGGAGTTCTCGGTAACTAGGGTTAGGGTTAGGGTTAGATCCGTCCGGGGGTTAGGGTGGGGGTTAGGGTGGGGGTTAGGGTGGGGGTTAGGGTGGGGGTTAGGCCTAGGGCTGGCTTAGGCGTAGGCCTAGGTTTAGGCCTAGGGGTTAGGCCTGGGGTTAGACCTGGGATTAGGCCTCGGGTTAGGGGTGAGGGATCTGGGTTAGGGGTGAGGGATCTGGGAGGTGCCTGAATCCCCATCCTGTACAGCCTGAGCACGCCACGCTGAAAATGAGGCCTGCTTTCCGGCAGTTCCCAAAGCTGTGTTGGGGCTGAAATGCCACGTCTGTATTTGGGTTGGGGTTGTGCCTTTAGGGAGTGTGGGGACGGGTTTTAAGTCAGTGCAGCAGAGGTGCCTGATTTTTGCCTGCAAGTGATGTTACCACACGGAATTGTTTTGTTTTTATTTGGCATGTCATCTGTTATGGTGCTAGATTTTTCTTCCCATTTAAAAGAGATGTTTGAGGTAATTCCAGCTGAAAAAGTTTCAGTTACTTGCTTGTCATATTGTCCTCTCAATATTCAAAGCTGAAGCAAAAGCATGGGGATTGTTGCTTCTAGTAACACCCCACTTCTCTTGCCTGCACTGTGCAGGCTGTTGAGCTAAGCCAGATTAAAAAATAAAATAGAAAAACGCTGCTGCTCCTCCTCCTGCTGTCTTCCTACTTTCTTGTGCTTTGCCTCTCCCCTTTCTCAGGTGATTTTGTTTGGGTGCCGGGCGGGGCCAAATGGTATTTGAGCCCCAGGCATGCCTTCAGAGAGCTCATTCTGCCTGGGCTGCTGTTTGGGGGTAAGTGCTTTGTTTTTCTTCAGTCAGTTGCAGGGTCCTGTAGGCAGGTTGGAATCTTTGGATTTCTAGATTTTCGGTGCTTGGAATTCCCTTAGTAGAGGGATATTTAGCAGAGGTTGCTGGCTCGCTTGTTTTAGGGATGGTGGGGTCCACTTCTGTTTTGGGGTTATATTTTAATCTCTAGCTGTATCAAACCACTTGTGTAACTCTGCAGAGGACGGAAAAGAGCTCGAGTACACGCTGCGAGAGGCTTGTCCACATAGGTGCGGTATTGCCAAGAGACTGAGCAGGGTCATATCGGAGTTCCCGTTAAGATTTGTAAAGGGTAAGTAGTGATGGCAGAGTTTTGCGCGGCGCCGCCCGGGCAGAGTAGTTTGTGTCTTCTAGGTCCCTTATGATTTTCACAGAAGTATGGGGCTTACTGTGAGTCTTCGTTTGTATGTCAAATATTATCAAATTTGTGTGGTGTTACGTGATGGAGCAGGGTTTAGAAAAAATGTCTCATTGAAGCTTCCTATGTAAGCATGTATCTGAAAATGGCAGCAGTAGGCAGGTAAGGTGTAGTCTTTTTCAGGTTAGGGACAGTCTGCTATATTTATGGAGCCTTTTGCCTGTGGTTTTGCTGGCTGTGCAGTCTTTAGAGCTTGCAGCCTCCTAAATTCTAAGTGCTTGGAATTCACTTAGAGATATGTTTAGGAGGGGTTGCCAGCTACCTTGTTTTAACTTCTTTTGGGGAAATTGTGGGCTACGGTTCCTTTTTTTTGGGTTATATTTTAATATCTAGATCTCAGTTCTGTGTTTTCTGTGTTCTGCGTTGTCTGTGCTGTTGCTCTTGGTGCTCGTCAGGCCCCGGGGAAGCCATCCTGAGGGTACTGAACGCTTGGCCTCATTGGAATACTGCTGATGCTCAATTGGAAGCAGAGCCCCTCTTGTCTCGCAGTGGGAGCTTAAAAAGCTCGCTACTTCTGTGTAATTCTTTTTCTATACAATGTATCCTCATCAGATCATCATATGTTACGTGCTCATCGTGTCTTGATCTCCTCATTGCCTTGTTCCGCTGGCCCGATTAGATGGGCTACTTGGTAGCCACACCTAAGGTCCTAAATGCTCGTTTCATCATCGTAGGGCTGATCTGAGCATTTCTTGGCTTGTAGTCGCGGCTTAAAGCGCAGATGCGTTTCAGGTCTTGTGCATCATATTCGGTTTCAGATTGCATCCGTTTCCATCCTCGCTGTTGCGGAAGTCGTGTGGGCTTCATCAGGAGCTCTGGCTTGGGAATTCATTTCCAAAGCGTTTCTCTTACGGGGTTTGCGCTGCCCAT
>JAACYQ010020082.1:0-14360 GCA_011075105.1 Heteronetta atricapilla
GGCGGCAATATCGCACCAACCGAGACTCCCTGATTCCCATCCATGAGCTAATTCGTCAACTGGCGAGCCAAGGAGTGATCAGTAAGACTCATTCACCTTTTAATAATACCATATGGCCAGTGCGAAAATCTAATGGTGAGTGGAGACTAACAGTGGACTATCGTGGCCTGAACAAAGTCACACCCCCACTGAGCGCTGCAGTGCCGGACATGCTAGAACTCCAGTACGAACTTGAATCAAAGGCAGCCAAGTGGTACGCCACAATTGATATCGCTAATGCATTTTTCTCCATCCCTCTAGCAGCAGAGTGCAGGCCACAGTTTGCCTTTACTTGGAGGGGAGTCCAATATACGTGGAATCGGCTGCCCCAGGGGTGGAAACATAGCCCTACCATTTGCCATGGATTGATCCAGTCTGCGCTGGAGCAGGGGGAAGCTCCTGAACACCTTCAGTACATTGATGACATCATTGTGTGGGGTGGCACAGCAGAGGAAGTTTTTGAGAAAGGGAAGAAAATAATCCAAATCCTTCTGAAGGCTGGTTTTGCCATAAAACAAAATAAAGTTAAAGGACCTGCACGAGAGATCCAGTTTTTAGGAATAAAATGGCAAGATGGACGTTGTCAAATCCCAATGGATGTGATCAACAAAATAACAGCTATGTCTCCACCAACTAGTAAAAAGGAAACACAAACTTTCTTAGGTGTCGTGGGGTTTTGGAGAATGCACATTCCAAATTACAGTCTGATTGTAAACCCGCTCTACCAAGTAACCCGTAAGAAGAATGATTTTGAATGGGGCCCTGAGCAATGACAAGCCTTTGAACAAATTAAGCAGGAAATAGTTCATGCAGTAGCCCTGGGGCCAGTCCGAACAGGACCAGATGTAAAGAATGTGCTCTACACCGCAGCCGGAGAGAATGGCCCCACCTGGAGCCTCTGGCAGAAAGAACCTGGGGAAACTCGAGGTCGACCCCTAGGGTTTTGGAGTTGGGGATACAGAGGATCTGAGGCCCGCTACACTCCAACCGAAAAGGAGATATTGGCAGCATATGAAGGAGTTCGATCTGCTTCAGAAGTGGTCGGTACTGAAGCACAGCTCCTCCTGGCACCCCGACTGCCAGTACTGGGCTGGATGTTCAAAGGAAGGGTCTCCTCTGCACATCATGCAACTGATGCTACATGGAGCAAGTGGGTTGCACTGATTAATCAGCGAGCTCGAATAGGAAACCCCAGTCGTCCAGGAATCTTGGAAGTGATTATGGACTGGCCAGAAGGCAAATACTTTGGGATGTCATCAGAGGAGGAGGTGATCCATGCTGAAGAAGCCCCACTGTACAGTGAGCTACCAGAAAATGAGAAGAGATATGCCCTGTTCACCGATGGGTCCTGTCGTATTGTGGGAAAGCATCGGAGATGGAAAGCTGCTGTATGGAGTCCTACATGGCAAGTTGCAGAAGCTGCTGAGGGAGAAGGTGAATCGAGTCAATTTGCAGAAGTGAAAGCCATCCAGCTGGCTTTAGATATTGCTGAACGAGAAAAGTGGCCAGTTCTCTACCTGTACACTGATTCCTGGATGGTAGCAAATGCCCTGTGGGGGTGGTTACAGCACTGGAAACAGAACAACTGGCAGCGCAGGGGCAAACCCATCTGGGCTGCTGCGTTGTGGCAAGATATTGCTGCCCGGGTAGAGAACCTGGTCGTAAAGGTATGCCACGTAGATGCTCATGTGCCCAAAAATCGGGCTACTGAAGAACATCAAAACAACCAGCAGGTGGATCAGGCTGCTAAGATTGAAGTGGCTCAGGTGGACCTGGACTGGCAACATAAGGGTGAATTATTTATAGCCCGATGGGCCCATGACACCTCAGGCCATCAAGGTAGAGATGCAACATACAGATGGGCTCGTGATCGAGGGGTGGACCTGACCATGGACACTATAGCACAGGTTATTCATGATTGTGAAACATGTGCTGCAATCAAGCAAGCCAAACGATCAAAGCCTCTTTGGTATGGAGGACGATGGCTGAAATATAAATATGGAGAGGCCTGGCAGATTGATTACATCACACTCCCTCAAACCCGCAACGGCAAGCGCTACGTACTTACAATGGTGGAAGCAACCACCGGATGGCTGGAAACATATCCTGTGCCCCATGCCACCGCCCGAAACACTATCCTGGGCCTTGAAAAACAAGTTCTATGGCGTCATGGCACCCCAGAAAGAATTGAGTCAGACAACGGGACTCATTTCCGAAACAACCTTATAGACACTTGGGCCAAAGAACATGGTATTGAGTGGGTGTATCACATCCCCTATCATGCACCAGCCTCCGGTAAAGTTGAGCGATACAATGGACTGTTAAAGACTACACTGAAAGCAATGGGTGCTGGGATATTCAGAAATTGGGATACACATTTGGCAAAGGCCACCTGGTTAGTCGATACTAGGGGATCTACCAACCGAGCTGGACCAGCCCAATCAAACCTGCTACGCACAGTAGAAGGGGATAAAGTTCCTGTAGTGCATGTAAGAAACATGCTGGGTAAAACAGTCTGGGCTACTCCTGCCTCAGGAAAAGGCAAACCCATCCGTGGGATTGTTTTTGCTCAAGGACCTGGATGCACTTGGTGGGTAATGCAAAAGAATGGGGAGGTCAGTTGTGTACCTCAAGGGGATTTAATACTGGGTGAGAATAGCCCATGAGTTGAGTTGTATTATGTTAATTATTATATAATACTGTGTGTCATTACTACCATAGATGAAAATAGTGATTAACTAGAATGTATTGGAAAGAGTGTAACCTGAGCATGACATAAATGGTATGGAATAAGGGGTGGATATATGTCCTGGTTTCAGTTGGGACAGAGTTGTTTTTCCTCCTAATGGCTGGTGAGGTACTGTGTTTTGGATTGGGATGAGAAGAGTGCTGATAACATGCTGGTGTTTTAATTGCTGCAGAGCAGTGCTTACACTAAGCCAAGGACTTTTCAGCTCCTCGCTCTGTCCTGCCAGCGGGCAGGCTGGGGGGGCAGCAAGAGCTGGGAGGGGACAGACCCAGGACAGCTGACCCAAACTGGCCAAAGGGGTATTCCATACCCGGCCAGCAGCTAAACACCACACAGCCGTTCGCTCACCCTCCCCCCTCCCTCTCTGGGATGGGGGAGAGAAACGGGAAAGTGAAGCCTGTGGGTTGAGATAAAGACAGTTTAATAAGATAGAAAATAATAATAATAATAATAATATGTACAAACAAGTGATGCACAATGCAATTGCTCACCACCCGCTGACCGATGCCCAGCCCAACCCCAAGAGCCGGCGCCCCACCCTGGCTGGCCACCCCTATATATTGTTCAGCATGACGTCAGATGGTATGGAATAGCCCTTTGGCCAGTTTGGGTCAGCTGTCCTGGGTCTGTCCCCTCCCAGCTCTTGCTGCCCCCCCAGCCTGCCTGCTGGCAGGACAGAGCGAGGAGCTGAAAAGTCCTTGGCTTAGTGTAAGCACTGCTCTGCAGCAATTAAAACATCAGCATGTTATCAACACTCTTCTCATCCTAATCCAAAACATAGCACCCTACCAGCTACTAGGAGGGAAAAATAACTCTGTCCTAACTGAAACCAGGACAATTGCTAAATCACTGAACGTAACTAATTGTTATCTTTCTGGTGGAACAAATAAAAAGGTGAACGATGGCCTCCTGTGAGAAGCATAGCCTATTATGATCCAGCTACACGGGCAGAAGACACATCCTGGGGCTATAGGGCCCCAATATATATGCTTAATAGAATAATTATGTTGCAAGCTGTAGTAGATATTGTTGTGAATAAAAACGGAGATGCACTCGGATTAATTGCAAAAAAATACCAATATGAGAACTGCTTTGTATCAAAATTGCTTAGCTTTAGATTATTTGCTAGAACAAGAAGGAGGAGTCTGTGGAAAATTTAACCTTAGTAATTGCTGTTTAGAGCTTGATGATGGAGGAAAAGCTGTGAATGAACTTGTAAAAAGAAATGAAGAAAATTGCACATGTCCCAGTTCAAACTTGGAATGAAATCAGTTTAAGAGAATTATGGAGGGACTTTATGTGTGGTGGTTGGCTTACTAGAATCAGGATAGTTGTATTGGGAATAAGTGGAGGGTTGTTAATAATTCCATGTTTAATACCCTGTTTTACCAGATTGATACACTTGGTTATACAAGGAATACAAATATCTGTGGTATCTGTTGACCCAGAACCAGGGGAAGGGAAAACCCATTCCCTGATGATAATAAAAACAAAAGAAGATCCAAAATTGGTACCAATTTGGCAAGTATTGACTCGATGGGGGGGGGGGGGGGGCCACAAAACACCACGAATCAATACTATGAAAAAAGGAAATGGGGGACTGTGAAATGTGTTAATTTGATTCGTGTCAGTATGGAACAATGCGAGGGCTGTATGATGAAATATAACCTTCTATTTAAGAAAAAGAGAGTGATTAGTGTACATAGTTCTTGTATCATGCCAAGAAAGGGTCCAGCAATTTGTGTAAATAGAGGGTTTGAAGGGCGAACATTGAGACTCGAGTCTGGGAGATAAGAGGACCAAGGAGTTTTTTGTTTGTTTGTTTGTTTTGAGATTCCCGGCATACCCAGCGCTGTTTGCCTCTATTTGCTTAATAAATTACAAACTTTAATTTTAATCCTATTTGGGACTCGGTCATTTATTACACTGATCACTAAGACTCTCTGCCCTTTTTTTGTGGCACTGGTTTTGATGCAGTGCCCTGTCCAGCCCTGCTCGCTATGCTCGGTACTTCCCTCATCCTTGACATGCTTCTTAGGGCCTATGTTCTGACTGCTGTCCAGACAGTCATCCTTTTCCTTCCGGAGAGCCTTGGATCTATTACAGGGACAGTGGGGGTTGGTGACACTGTGGTTGTTGGAGGCAGAGGCCTTCTGCTTCGAGCTGAGACAAGGGTCCAGCCCCTTTCCTCTCGTGGGCAGTCAAGCCCTCTGCCCTGCAGGTGAGCAGCTGGATTGGCTACTATCCCTTGCAGGGACTTTGACGCGAGCTGCCGGGCCTCAGTAGTGGCAGGTTGACACCTCCTATCCGTCTCCCTCAGGGACTCCCAGGACCCTCTCAGGCTGCTGCTTTCTTGCTGCAGCTCGGCCATCTTATCAAGCAGTTCCATGAGCAGTACACACCTGCACCCACGACAGCCCTCTCTTCCCTCAGGACCCAGGGGGCCCTCCAGATTCCAGAGCTCCCCACAGTCTCCAGTCTGGACTGCCACTTCATTCCTCAGGGGATCCACCTGGGTGCCCACATGAGCCCAAAGAGGCTGTGTCCCCTCAGTTTGGGTTGCTGCCTCAGCCTGGCCATTGCGATGGGTGCCCATCATGGTGAATTTTAAATTGTAAAAGGCAGAGTTCCCCGAGGAGAGGAAGGGAGGTGGGAAAGGGAGGAGAGGATCCTCCCTGCGCTCCTTCCTGCCCAACTTGAACTGCCTGCGCTAAGTGCCACAGTCTCCTGTTTGCATGTCCTGTTTGTGGCGCTCCCTAGGAAGTGCTTTTATACCATCAGGGGGTTGGCTGTTGTCACCTGGTTCTGCCCTCAGCACTGTCAGCGCCCGTGGGTGGCACAAGCACAGCTCCTCCCTGCTGTGGGCGGGGGGGGGGGGTGCGGGGCAGAGTTGCAGCTCTGACCAAAATGCTCTGTGCAGCATTATTGTGGGGGGTTGGGGGGGGTGGTTAGGGGTTGGCTCTGTCCGTCTCCCTGCCAGGAACCCTCACTGCAGCCGATCTATGCAAGGTCTTCATTAAAATGGATAGAGCAACTGCAATGCATCAAATTCTGCCTAGGAGTAGATGAAGAGTGAGTTGAGAGCTTTTGGGTAAGGATTAAAGGGCAGGCTACCATGGATGACACTGTTGTGGGTGTTTCCTACAAGCCACCTGATCAGGAAGAGGAAGTAGATGAAGCCTTCTACAGACAGCTGGAAGAAGCCTCACAATCACAAGCCCTGGTTCTCATGGGAGACTTCAACCACCCTGATATCTGCTGGGAAGACCATACAGCTAGGCATAAGCAGTCCAGGATGTTTCTGCAGTGCATTGATGATAACTTCTTGACACAGGTGCAGTCAAGGAGCCAACAAGGAGAGGTGTGCTGCTGGACATTGTATTAATAAACAAAGAAGGGCTGGTTGGAGATGTAAAGGTTGGGGGCAGCCTTGGCTACAGTGACCATGATATGGAGTTCAAGAACTTGTGAGGAGGAAGCAGGGCAAAAAGTAGGATTGCGACCCTGGTCTTCGGGAGAGCAAACTTTGGCCTCTTCAGGGACCTGCTTGGAGGAATACCATGAGTCAGGGCCCTAGAAGGAAAGAGGGTCCAAGAG
The DNA here is from genome assembly GCA_011075105.1 of Heteronetta atricapilla. Taxonomy (NCBI): domain Eukaryota; kingdom Metazoa; phylum Chordata; class Aves; order Anseriformes; family Anatidae; genus Heteronetta; species Heteronetta atricapilla. The sequence continues at coordinate 6,386 of JAACYQ010020082.1, forward strand.
AGCTGGTCAGTATTCAAGTATCACTTCCTCCAAGCTCAAGACTGATGTATTCCTACGAGCAAGAAGGCAAGTAAACAGGGCAGGAGAAGTGCATGGATGATCAAAGAGATCCTGGCAAAACTCAGACAGAAGAAGGAAGTTTACAGCATGTGGAAAAAGAGACAGGCCACTTGGGAGGAATATAGGGACGTTCTCAGAGTACGCAGGGATGCAACAAGGAAGGCCAAGGCCCATTTGGAATTAAATCTGGCATGGGAATGTCAAGAAGGTCTTCTTCAAATACATCAGCAGCAAAAGGAAGACTGGGGAAAATGTTGGCCCACTGCTGAATGGGGCAGGTGCCCTGGTAATGAAGGATACAGAGAAGGCAGAGTTACTGAATGCCTTTTTTGCTTCAGTCTTTACTGCTAAGACCAGCCCTCGGGAATCTAAGATCCTAGAGACAATAGAGGAAGTCTGGAGAAAGAAGGTGTTTGGAGGAATGGGTTAACTAACATAACCGTTTGGTGGGCTCAGAGGCACCCTATTTGACATATTTGAGCTCCAGGCCTTGGTACAGAGAAGATCAATGAAACACAGTGAGGATCACAGCATGGTGGTAAAAACTGTGCCTGCACAAACCCTTGATTATAAACAGGTGAAACCAACAGGCCAGTGATCTTCTGGCACGGACCCTGTTTAGCGGTTCCTGTGTCCCCAGTTGTGTGCTTCTGCTTGAGTGTTGCTTCAGGGATCCCTCAGTTGGTGAGGTAACAAGAATAAATCTACTCTTCACATTTTAGCAACGAGTCTGTGGTTGTTCCTGCTGCCTTCCTGTACTGATTCACTGTGAGAAACATCTCAAATAATTTTCTTTAGACAGGATCTTCTGTGAAGCTATTTTATTCGCGATTGCAATGGCGGGCATACTGTCAATCAGGAGTGCATTTTAGTAAACAAATCATAACCTTTTATTCCCTATTACCCGATGCCTGATTACCTCCCGTTTCCTCATTTGCTGAGTACTACAGGTTCACAAGCTACACGACGCTCCTCTATACCATATATGTACAATTTTTCTTTTTATCAACCCTTTAATTTCTCCTTTCTTATGTTTTGAGAACTAGTGATCTTTGTTTTACTGTTCTCACACTGCTCATCCTGTTTTTCTCAAGCTTCCACCTTATTTTGGATCAATGATGCCTTCTACTGTCCACTTATCTACTTAGCATTTCTCCTTGTTATGACTACACAGCTACCTTGGAATACAGAAAAGTAATTCTCTACTGCAAAAACACAACTTAGTTTCTCACATTCACACAGAGGACATTCCTTTGGTCTAGGAGGATCGGGTTAGAGATCATTTAAGCAAACTTCACACCTAAAAATCCATCAACCCTGATGAGATGCACCCACAAATGGTGAGGGAGCTGGTGGATGTTGTTGCTAGGCCACTCTCCATCATCTTTGAAAGGTCATGGAGAACAGGAGAGGTGCCTGAGGACTGGAAGAAAGCCAATGTCATGCCACTCTTCAAAAAGGGCAAGAAGGATGACACAGGAAACTACAGGCCAGTCACTTCAGCTCCATCCCTGGAAATGTGATCCTGCAGGTCATCTCCAAGCACGTGGAGGCTAAGAAGGTGATCAGGAGAAGTCAGCATGTATTCAGCAAGGGGAAATCATGCTTAACCAGTCTGATAGCCTTATATGATGGGATGACTAGCTGGGTAGATGAGGGGAGAGCAGTGGATGTTGTTGACTTCAGCAAGGCTTTTGACATTATCTTCCATAACATCCTCATAGACAAGCTCAGGAAGTGTGGGCTAGATGAGTGGACAGTGAGTTGGACTGATAATTGGCTGGATGGCAGAGCTCAGAGGGTTGTGCATAGTGATGCAGAATCTAGTTGGAGGCCTGTAGCTAGCGGTGTCCCCCAGGGGTCAGTACTGGGTCCAGTGTTCAACTTATTAATCAGTGACCTGGATGATGGAACAGAGTGCACCTTCAGCCAGTTTGCTGATGATACAAAACTGGGAGGAGTAGCTGATACCCCAGAGGGCTGTGCTGCCATTCAGAGAGACCTGGACAGGCTGGAGAGCTGGGCAGAGAGGAACCTCATGAAGTTCAACAAGGGCAAGTGCAGGGTCCTGCACTTAGGGAGGAATAACCCCAAGCACCAGTACAGGCTGGGGGGTGACCTGCTGGAGAGCAGCTCTGCAGAGACAGACCTGGGAGTCCTGGTGAACAGCAGGCTGACAATGAGTTGGCAATGTGTCCTTGTGGCCAAGAAGGACAATGGTATCCTGGGCTGCTGTGGTGGTTTAACCTGGCCAGCAGCTAAACACCACACAGCCGTTCGCTCACCCTCCCCCCTCCCTCTCTGGGATGGGGGAGAGAAACGGGAAAGTGAAGCCTGTGGGTTGAGATAAAGACAGTTTATTAAGATAGAAAATAATAATAATAATAATAACAATAATAATATGTACAAACAAGTGATGCACAATGCAGTTGCTCACCACCCGCTGACCGATGCCCAGCCCAACCCTGCTAGCCACCCCTATATATTGTTCAGCATGACGTCAGATGGTATGGAATACACCTTTGGACAGTTTGGGTCAGCTGTCCTGGGTCTGTCCCCTCCCAGCTCTTGCTGCCCCCCCAGCCTGCCTGCTGGCAGGACAGAGCGAGGAGCTGAAAAGTCCTTGGCTTAGTGTAAGCATTGCTCTGCAGCAATTAAAACATCAGCATGTTATCAGCACTCTTCTCATCCTAATCCAAAACATAGCATCCTACCAGCTACTAGGAGGGAACAATAACTCTGTCCTAACTGAAACCAGGACAGCTGCATTCAGAAGAGTGTTGCCAGCAGGTCAAGAGAGGTGATCCTCCCCCTCTACTCAGCCCTGGTGAGGCCACACATGGAGTACTGTGTCCAGTTCTGGGCGCCCCAGTACAAGAGGGCCACAGAACTACTGGAGTGAGTCCAGAGGAGGGCTACAAAGATGATTAGAGGACTGGAGCACCTTTCATACAAGGACAGGCTGAGAGAACTGGGCCTGTTTAGCCTGGAGAAGAGAAGACCAAGAGGGGATCTTATCAATGTGTATAAATATCTGAGTGGAGGATGGGGCCAGATGGTTTAGTAGTGTCCAGTGACAGGATGAGAGGCAACAGGTACACACTTAAACACAGGACCACAGGGAGTTCCATCTGAATATGAAAGTGTGAAATGTGTTAATTTGATTTGTGTCAGTATGGAACAATGCTAGGGCCGCATGATGAAATATAACCTTCTATTTAAGAAAAACAGTGATTAGTGTACATAGTTCTTGTATCATGCAAACGAAGGGTCCAGCAATTTGTGTAAATAGAGGGTTTGAAGGGCGAACATTGAGACTCTAGTCTGGGAGATAAGAGGACCAAGGAGGTTTTTTAGGAAACTGCTGACTTTTACATGGGACGATGCCTAAGCTTCTGATATCCAGCAAAGAGATCCACCAAATAAGGAGAAAGGGGGAGTTGAAGGATGACCGAAGGACAAAGCCTGGGAGGAAGACTACAAGCCTTCAGCACAAGAGACCCCCAGAAAGACCACCAGAGACTGATACGCATGCGTCCGGAGAGGGTTTGGATTCTGGGAACTAATTATAATAACCCTGCCTTTTCTAGGAATAGTGATGAATATGTATTAGTCTAGGAACGTAAAAATTAGCCCCCTGATGTAACAGGTGTGCGTCCTGGTGGAGCAGAGACTCCCGGTGCACCCAGCGCTGTTTGCTTGCCTCTATTTGCTTAATAAATAACAAACTTTAATTTTAATCCTATTTGGGACTCAGTCATTTATCACAAAAGGACACTTATTTACTCTGAGGGTGATAGAGCACTGGAACAGGTTTCCCAGAGAGGTTGTGGAGTCTCCTTCTCTGGAGATATTCAAAACCTGCCTGGATGCCATCCTACGCAACGTGCTCTAGGTGACCTTGCTTGAGCAGAGGGTTGGACCAGATGATCTCTAGAAGTCCCTTCCAATCTCAACCATTCTGTGATTTAGTTAATGTCACCATATTACACACAAGGAGAAAATTTAGTCTTGGCATAACTGATAGTCCAACTGATGGAAAAAAGCAGTTGCACCTGTTTCCTTTAGAATTATAACTAGTTGTTATTCCATGGATAAGCAGGGCATGGTAACATTTCAAATGTCTTCCTATGTTAGGAAGTATGGGTGCTAAGGGTAGAATTGAAGCCAAGATGTTTCCTATTGCCTGGAAAAATGTAACTGTCCATGTACTTACGTGTGTTTTTCCATGTCAGCATTACTTCATTTCTCTCAGTGAAGCACTAATGTTAGTGACATTACTGGTCAGGTTTTGGAGCTAGAGAATTTGGATTTGAAGGACTTAACAAATCATTTTGATTAATTCTATGATACAGTCATGCACTCAACTCTGAGACTAGCCTTCATCTCTTTGATCTTTATCCATTTAGCAGTATAAAGAATCAAATTCTATTGTAACTTTAAGGAAATTTGGATGGTTTATCTAAGGTGTCAGTGTAGTTTTTTTGCTTTTTGTTTTGTTTTTAAATGGAGTTTGTTCTAATTAAGGGAGTGTGTGTATGTGTATGATAGACTTTCATTGCTTTAAGTGCTAAGGGGAAAAACCTGTGTTTTCTAACTTTTTCCCAAGGCTGGGAAAAAGCAAGGCAACCTTGAAGAAAATAGGGAGGCTTGTAGCTTGTGTAGCCTTTAGCTGAGAAAATAAGGAAACCTTAAAGGAAACAGAGACTGGTAGCCTTGAGCTAGCAGAAGCAGAGAAGATAAGGGAGGGATGAAAGGTAAAAAACATGAAGGAGAAAACAGCTGCAGGAAGATTCCAGACTGACCTATGGTAACCTTTTGCTCATTAAGGGTCATTAACATATTAAAATCACACCTATCAAAATGATAATGTATGCTAATGTGGGATTTGGTGCCCCACCCCCGCTAGTCCTCTGTAATGCGCAAACTCAGTAGAGATAAGTTAGGTGAGCTGGTACAGCCAATCAAAAGTAGCCAGAGAGATAGTTTTCACAAGTTTGCTGTGTATAAATGATGATGATTCAAGCCAGAGGTGTGCTTGCTTTGCAAAAGATTGCCAAGCACCTGACTCTGCAGAGTTATGTCTTTAATTAAATAATTAAAAGACCTTTGTGTGGATTCTGACTGTGTGTGCTTATTGGCGGGGTGCACTGGGCATGAACCTACGGACAACATAACTGCTTTTGACTTGAAAGTTGATTAGACTTAGAATTCATTTTCTCATTTCCTTTACTCTCAGGTGTGCAATACTTATGTTTCAAAGGGAATTTGTACTTTGGTTGTAAAAACAGGATCTGTACTGCAGATTTTTTATTAATACTCAGTTATTAGTTTGAGTGGATGATGTGATGAAGGTATGTTATTCTGTGTTAGCTTACAAAGCTATCAAAGAGAGAAGAATGTGAGGATTTCCTGCTTATTCGTGCAACTGTCTAACTTCTAACAGGTTGGAAAGAACAACTTCAAACCTCATCTCAAAGTTGAATCCAGCGTTGTCAGAATAGAGCCAAAGAACCAACCACCACCTATAAACTTCCAGGTAAAGCATTGGATACTCTAATATCAACGTAACATACTAATAATAGTATTTAATTTCATTTGTTTTTCTTTTTACTTTCTTTATGCTGATTTCACTACTAAGTATCCATTGGCATTTACAGAACACCAAAATACTCCTCTACTGGTCAGGCTTGCATTAGTACGTTACCTGCATGTGCCACCATCAATTTAGGTGCAGCTCGTGTGCTGGAACAGGCTCCCCAGGGGCTTAGTCATGGCACCAAGCCTGTTGGAATTTAAGAAGTGTTTGGACTGTGCTCTTAGTCATATGGTCTGAATTTTTGGGTAGACCTGTGTGGTGCCACGAGTTGGACTCGATGATCCTTGTGGGTCCCTTCCAACTCGGGAATGTTCTATGACTTTCTTATAGTATTTCTGACAAGGCTGAAGTACCATCTCCATGTCAGTTGGAGAGTTGTTACTCATAATGTTCCTTTCATAGTACTTCCCATCTCCCAGAGACTCTTCCAGCTGATTAGTTTATTCAAACCCTCTATTTACACAAATTGCTGGACCCTTCTTTTGCATGATACAAGAACTATGTGCACTAATCACTCTGTTTTTCTTAAATAGAACATTATATTTCATCATGCAGCCCTAGCATTGTTCCATACTGACACGAATCAAATTAACACTTTTCACAATCCCCCATTTCTTTTTTTCATGGTATTCATTCGTGTTTTTTTTTCCAATCGAGTCAATACTTGCTGAATTGGTACCAATTTTGGATCTTCTTTTGTTTTTATTATCATCAGGGAATGGGTTTTCCCTTTCCCTGGTTCTGGGTCAACAAGTAAAACAAATATTTGCATTCCTTGTATAACCAAGTGTATTAATCTGGTAAAACAGGGTATTAAACATGGAATTATTAACAACTCTCCACATATTCCCAATACAACTATCCTGATTATAGTAAGACAACCACCACCCATAAAGTCCCTCCATAATTCTCTTAAATTGATTTCATTCCAAGTTTGAACTGGGACATGTGCAATTTTCTTCATTTCTTTTTACAAGTTCATTCACAGCTTTTCCTCCATCATCAATCTCTAAACAGCAATTACTAAGGTTAAATTTTCCACAGACTCCTCCTTCTTATGCTAACAAATAATCTAAAGCTAAGTGACTTTGATACAAAGCAGTTCTAATATTGGTATTTTTTTTGCAATTAATCCGAGTGCATCTCTGATTTTATTCACAACTGTTTCTCCTACAGCTTGCAAACTAATTATTCTATTAAGCATATATATATATTGGGGTCCTATAGCCCCAGGATCCGTACTCCAACAAGCACAACCCCAATTTGAGGGTCCACAGTAATGATAACTCCTGTCCCACGGATAATCTCTTATCCAGTCAGTGTAACATGTAGAAGCCACTGTTCCATCCTTTCTAGGACAAATGTACTTGGGCTGGTTACTGTATCTCCTCCAACTCAGGCTTCCACAATCAGTATATATCAGTATATGGGTCTTCATTTATAATATCACAGGCATCAAAGGTTATTGACACTGAAGTATTCAGGGTGGTTACAACTTCACTTGTTCCAATTAATTTGCCTACTTTCGAATCTGTCTTCATTTCTACCCAATATTGATAACGGAGTTCTTTTGGATCATACATACAGTCCTGTCACCTTCTCTGCATGGAGCATACTGAGTTAGGTTAAAAAAGCAGCTTCCTATTTTCTGGCCTTTACAGTCATAGACAGTATGATACACCAATGTTTGGGAGCTCAACCATCCTTTTCTAGTAGTTACTATACATTGACCACAGTTGTTGGCCGTAGCTTGGGCCAAGAAACTCACCCCAAGTAGGACCAGAAGAGGTCCGGTAAGGGCCATGGTGATCTGCGGTCACAGCCCGAAGGGGTTGCAGCCCTTGGCAGACCTTCCCAGCCGCAGCACCAGTTCCCTATCCGGTCTTGCCCTCTTCCCTAATCTTAAAGGGGTGTACACTGCAGATAGCTTACTGTTACCTTCAGAGGATAATGCTTAACTGATCCCTGTTATTGATAAATCTCTTCCCTTAATAGGTATCTATTCAAGAGATTCTCTGTTTACTAATTTTACAGAAGGAATTACAATAAATTTGGAGTAATTACAATAAAGGAGTAATTACAGTAAAATTACCACAGCAACATAGCTTATACTCTTTGATGAAGGCTTCTTCAAGTCCATCTGATAGTTTAGTTTCTCCTGGTTCCAATTTTACTTTCCACTCTTCCACTGGACCTTGTACTTGTGACACGTGTCCATCCTTTTTCAGAGGTTGTCACAGTTGTTTCCTTGTTAATAGATAACAACTAATAGATGACAGTTAATAAATATCAGCTGTTTTCTTGTTAATAAAGCAA
>JAACYQ010020128.1:0-17472 GCA_011075105.1 Heteronetta atricapilla
GTTGTGGTTATGTGTCTGCTACGCTAACAAAGCCAGCAGAGCATCCTTCTGGTAGTGTGCACCAGTATGCACAGTCACGAGGTCTGGGCCGATTTGGTCTCAAGAGCACTGCTGCTGGGACAATGTATGGCAACAGGACCATGCCACAGCCTGCACCACCAGCACATACCTTCACCCGTGATGTGCTTCTTCACATTTTCTACCACACAGATGGGGCATTCCCCCTCATTTGCAGTGCTGACCATACCATCTACAAGTCACAAGGGAGGACCTCATTCCACATGCCAGCTCCAGAAGGTCTAAGTGCTTGGTGACTGCTGGATGCGGAGTCTGCCTTGCGTCTACGATAACAAGCAAAAAGCCTTGCTGTTGGCAGACAAGCACAACCATGGCCGCTATACCTATGCTCTTGCTTTGGCTTTCACCCATGGCTGCAGACCTTCCTCCAGCAATGCCACCTGACTGACTACCAAACCCTGGGATGCCAAACACTGTCTAGCAAGACGCTGCCACAGAGCCTGCAGCAGTAGCATGGTGTGCCTGGGTGCTTTGTTTAATATACACACAGCTGGCCAGCTGGCTGATAGTGTGCCAGATTTCTAAGATACTCCAAAACTGGACAGTGGGAAGCATAATTTAGGTTTTGGGTGGTTTCTGAAGAAGAACAGGTGACCAAATCAATACAGCATTGTTTTCTAGAGCTGACTATGATAGCCTTTGTTTGGGTGTAGCTTATGCTATTAAGGACAGCAAAAGTTTTTAGTTTTTTGTTTGTTTGTTTGTTTGTTTTTTAATGCTTTTGGGATTGACCAGGAACATGGTCACATAAATACCATGTTTCCAGAAATGGTGACTTGGAGGAAACTTCTGTTTGCATGCTCTCACATCTTTAAATGCATGAGGTTGCATAAATACTCTGAAAATGCTTTCAAAACCCAAAGTTCTGTTTTCTTTTTATGACATACCTATAGCGTATCCTTATGTTTGGACATACCTATAGCTGTCTGGAAGCACTCTGAAGCGTGAACAGGGATAGAATAACCTCGAACACAGTGTAGGCATAGCCAACATATCTGTTTCATTCTCTAGGCTCAAGTTAACATTTCTCAAAGCAGCATCAAGATATCAATTACATTGTACCAAAGAGGGAAAATATCGCCCTTGTAGTCTGACCCACTGAAACCCAGAGAGCAGGGTCCTTGTGAAACTCCTAGGATCCCAGAGAAAAGAAGGGAGTGCTGCAAAATGCCAGGAATGTTGCAGCTTCAGTAAAAGCCTTCTCAAATAGCAAGACCTGATTGACTGAAGTGTTTGCTTGAAGAAATAAAATGGATAATCCAGAAGTGGTTTCCTTTTATCATATGTACTTCAGACTGGGAGAATAATACATTCTTATCCTCTGTTGAAGAATGTCTTGATTTTTTTTCCAAAAATACATATAACCGGATGCTAGTTCCGAAAATGTCATCATGCCCTAGGATTGCTTGAATAAATAAGGGGAACTGTAGCTATTGCCAAGATGTTCTTCATTCCTGTTTTTGGGCATACTTCTGAAATTCATTCTTAAGCAACATTCACTGCAATCAAGGGAAGTTGTGCTTAGGTAAGGACTGACACTAAGCCTCATCACAGCAGGATTTGCTGGATTTCTGAATTTCAGCCAAAGTCTACAGCTCAAGTCATGAAGTTGCTCCTTACACTTAAAATGGTCCACAGCAAAACCAGAAAGATGAACAGAAGTGAACTGTGGGTGGAAAACTCTGTGTTGAAATTTTAGATGTTGTCATTCAGGTCCATCTTAAAATTAATCAGTAGTTTGGGTAGACTGGTTCTACTGCTCTTACTCCTCCTCCACTACATAGCTCTGGGACTCAAGTGGGATACATGTGCTCATAATTTTATCAACACCAGGAACTTAAAAAATTTAAGACAAAGCAACATTGCCATTCTTGTACATGTAAAGAAGCATGTATTTTTACACTTAGAAAAAAAAAAAAAAAAAAAGAGAGAGAGAGAGAGAGAGAAACTATATATCAGGGAAATAAATTAGCTTATTTTAATTATGGCCAAAAAACCAAAGACTCCAAATTTGCCACTAAATCCGCAGGGGTCTGACTGCTGGTGCTGGAGGCCGGCCCCAATGGGATGTAGCTGTGTCACCTTGGGTTAGACAGCTGTGAGGAGCCATGCTGAGGGCTTCTTCGCCCCGTCTCTTGGAAGAGGCATTTCAGCTCCACCTCTCACCCCCAGCTGTGCTTGCACCCCAGTTGTGTACCTGCGCCAGCCAACTGGCTTGACCTCAGACCTGCTTTGTGACTACAGACTTGTCTGGCTGTGGCTGTCCCTGGGTGCTGCCATGGGACGTACTCTGCCTGCCCTACTCCATCGCATGGGCCTGCATAGTTTTGCCAGTGGTGAACCTAGAGGAACATCTGCTTGGTATGAGGATGCTTGGTATGTTATTGATGCCTAAAAATGGAGAATTAAAATTAATTAAAATTAAAATGGAGAATTAAAAAATGGTTTATTACACAAAACTGGCCACTGTCACCAAATTGCTATTACTTTAGCTTAGGATTTGCTGTCTTTTCATTCCCAAAGGATTGGGCTGTAGACTGCCATGTAAACTAGTTTTAAATCAGCCAATGTGTTTAAAACAAGCAGGTATCTAAACTGGGTGAAGTCTGGTTATAGATGGTGGTTGGCTAATCACTCCCATTTTCATATAGCCTTGATTCTTTTTGAGTGCCTGGCATAACATCAGTGAGAATAAATAGACTGGAAGGTTTAGGCATCTGCTACAAAGGTGGACGTGCAGTGTGCTAGAGACAGGCAGTGCTGCGTATCTGACAACTGATACACCCATGCTTACTTATGCACTGGGCATGTGTTCTGGAAAATCCAGAGCATACAGGATACATTGGCATGCAGAAATACTCATGTGCAGAAATTTTCATTTCCATAGAAATTTACTTCTAAGTAGTCCAGTTATTGTGTTTAAACACTGGCAGTGAATACAATAATGTTTTTGCTATGAACTGTAAAATATTAAAAAGAGAACAAAAGTTATTTCTTCATTGAGGCATCACAGACACTATGGTTACTCAATTAAAGCAGATTAAACAGAATCTACTTCTGCTGCCATGAATTTGTATGATATTACTTGGGATTTTACACAAAAAGTAATATATTTTCCATAATTTATCTATAATTAAATGATTTCCCAGCCCTGGAATGAGGACAAGTGAGTTTTCTCAATGGAAAGATAGAGGCTCTAAAAGAGGTACAGAAACCTTATTCATAATTTGACTTTAAGAAATCTTGTTTTCTCAAAGTGCCTATGTATCAAATCTGTATCTTCACTTCTTTTATCATTTCCATTCTAGAATATAGGAATGGTAAAATACCTAAACTTCTTATCAAAATACAGCTAAATTGGCATCTAAATGTTGTTTTATGAATCTCAGAACTGCAACTTTATGGATTAAGGTAAATAAATATCAAATTCCTTATACGTGGATGTAAAAAGGCATCTGACAACATCAAATTAATTAGTGGTTATAGAATTTACTGGAAAGCAAACTGAGGATCTACATAGATTCAGAAAATTTCAAAGAAAAGTCAGAAGCTGTTTTTAACAGTTGTTTGAAACAGGTTGTTTTTAAGGTAATTTGCATGTATATGTAAAAATGTATCACTTAAGTTCTGACAATTATATTACTCTTGCTCATTTTGTTATTTCAATTAATAAATATTTGCACATATTTTCATTAGAAGGTCACATAAGTACATACCACAGCAGTACCTCAACCTCTTCTAAAAAAGATCAGCAAAATAACAAGCACAAATCCTGATATTGGTTAGCACCATAGGGTCTGAATCCAACCCTAGTTTTCAAAAATTGCCTGAATCTGAGTTGCTTGGATTCAAGTATTCCGAAGTATGTTTCTGATGATATGTGACTAAATATTTTATTTTATTGATGAAGCAAGCTATCTGTTGATCATTGCAACTCTATGAGTCCAACTATATTTAAACAGTATATTTCAGAATGCATAAGACACATATACACAAAACCAACCTCACTATTTTTTCCCTGTAACCCACCTTACTTTTCTGACTATTTTACCTGATTCATGGTACTGTCATTTTGTAACTGCATTTATGGCTATTTACCTCATTTTAATTTTCATTCTAAAACAGTATGATTCACTTCAGCTTGGAAGACCTGGACAAACCATCTTCAGCCTTTTAACTTCAGCCACAGGAAATCAGTGCACCAGCTGCATGCTTAGGAGCAACCTCCATGCCCCCTTGGTGCAGAGGTACCAAAAATTGTGACTCAGCCTCTCTCCTAGGAGACATAAAGAGCCGGTTCCAGTGACTCTACCACGTTGCAAAAGAGGTTTGCAGGATTTGTGGTTGCTACTTCAGTCCTTGATGCTGCAGAACCACATCTTTCCACAGGTGAGGAACAGAAGGTAGGGACTTGGGGGAAGGGAGGATGTTCTGAAATTTTTTCAAGCCATTTTTTACTCCTGCAGTGTGGGAGACAACATGAGCTCTGAACTGTAAAGTGATTTAGCAAAAACATTGCACAGATTCTACATATCATGCATTTGGTCAGAGCAAATGAACTTTTTTTTTTTTTTTTCTTTTTTTTCCTAGAACACAGATGAGTACTTAAAATTTTTCTTATGCAGGCTCATTTACAGATATACTGAAAAAATACCAATTTATGTTTGCATCCATGCAAACCTAATAGGTTTCTATGTGAGAAGGGTGAACAACAGCCAAGCAAAAAAATATTTCTAGCAACTGCTATCGTGGCTTCTTCCTTTTTCTGCACAGCATTATCCGTAACAGATAGGGTAGATAAAGCTTCAATTACGTGCCTCTAGACAGGAATGCTTGCTGAGATCTCCCAGGAAAGTTCACCACCAGAGGGAGCTCTCCAGCAACCAGACAAGATTTTTCAACCTACTAAAGAAAAAGCCTATTAAAATTATGCAACTGCCAAAAAATTCATCTAGCTCACATTCGTTCCGAAATGTAAATGCACATAATTCCTTCTCAAAAAGAAACGGACAAACAAGCTATATGCTTGAAACTTTAGGTATGCATTAAACTATGTGTACGTAAGGAAAACTTCATCTTCTTATTGAGGAAAGAACACTACAGACTCTACTTATGTGACAAAACCTCTCTCGATCAAATCTCGTAATGTAGGAATTACTCAAGTAATAAATGATTCCTGAATCTGGTTCTATTTATAGCATGGCTTGCATCACGGGAAAAAAAAATGGGGGGGGGGGGGGGGGGGGATAAGGTAAGAAGAAAGCCAAAGCAGACAACAAATGCTTTTATTTGTTTGTTTGTTTGTTTGTTTTTCCTCTTTCTCTTCTAATTCCCATGCAGTGAGAAGTGGTTGCTTTGTGTAAATGTGAGCACAGTCTGCAGCTGTGCTGGTGTCACCAGGATGAGTGTCAACATACTATTTTTTTCATATTGTTTAGCACATTTGCTGTCTTGCAAGTTTCATGTAGATAAAAATGCCACGATTTGTTTTGCAAGAATGGAGATTTTGCCAGTCCAAGGCTAAAATATACACAGCTACATACGTCCCTTGATACTGCTGTGCAGTACAATGTGTGCTGGCTACTTTTTGCTTTTCAGGTCAGATGAATCAAGTGCTTTGGATCCTTTTCCAGTTCTTTCATACTGCTGTCAAAACAGTAATATTTCAGTAATAAGGTAACTGCATCTATTTGAAAAAGCTCTTGTAATTATTTTAACTAAAAGTTTAATTAATTTCTTTAGCTTAACAAGATAGAAAAATTTATATTGGTGGACTACTGTGATGACCTATTACATCACAATTTTTTTCCAGCAACTACTATACAGCAACATTACACAAATGTATTAGACACAACACAGGCATGTTGACAAACAACTCTTGAAGAACAACAGTTAGGTATCTCTACCACTAGAGACAAATATCTCTGCCACTGTACAGAAAGGACATACAGGACACTGAGTTATGTAGCAGTACTTTGGGTAATTACAGAAGATATCACAGACTGACACGATAATAAAGAAATGGCCACTTACAGGTTAACTCTGACACTATTATCTTGATCTATGTTATTATTTTTTTCATTGCCTGTATCTTTTAATTTATTCTTTCTTCTCTGTATCACACATATCAAGAAAATTAGCAAAAGAGTATCTGATAAAAGATTTATCAGATTGAATAATACAATAGCAGCATCTACATGTGTTGTGGTTTAACCCGGCCAGCAGCTAAACACCACACAGCCGTTCGCTCACCCTCCACCCTCCCTCTCTGGGATGGGGGAGAGAAACGGGAAAGTGAAGCCTGTGGGTTGAGATAAAGACAGTTTATTAAGATAGAAAATAATAATAATAATAATAATAAGTACAAACAAGTGATGCACAATGCAATTGCTCACCACCCGCTGACCGATGCCCAGCCCAACCCCGAGCACTCAGCCCCCCACCCTGGCTAGCCACCCGTATCTATTGTTCAGCATGACGTCAGATGGTATGGAATACCCCTTTGGCCAGTTTGGGTCAGCTGTCCTGGGTCTGTCCCCTCCCAGCTCTTGCTGCACCCCCTGCCTGCCCAATGGCAGGACAGAGCGAGGAGCTGAAAAGTCCTTGGCTTAGTGTAAGCATTGCTCTGCAGCAATTAAAACATCAGCATGTTATCAACACTCTTCTCATCCTAATCCAAAACATAGCACCCTACCATCTACTAGCAGGAAAAATAACTCTGTCCTAACTGAAACCAGGACAACATGTTAAAACATATCTGACAAAAACAAACAAATTAATGCCTTGGAGTAATCCAGTAATCAGGCATCAGTCTGCATGCCCTCACCTCCTTATTTCTGCAATCAAATTGACTTAGGATATATAAGAAAAATACCAGACTACTCGTTGCAACTTCTGACTCTTTCATAAACAGGCAAATGAAAATGATTTGTACTAAATGTGTAATTTCAAAAACATCTGTGTCACAACCCAAAACGTAGCAAAAGTTAGAAAGCACTGAATACAATTTTAGCACAGATACAACTGATTTCATCATTAAGGCCTTGTGACAAAAATGGGCTTTAATATTTTAACAAGCTTGCTAGAGATATGGCATCACCAGAAGAACTTTCCATAGTGCATTAATTGAGTGGTATTCAGAAGATATTTATTACTTTATTATTCTGTTATTCTTCATTTTGGAGGGGGGAATTCAAATGATTCTTAAAAGTTATCTACAGTGATAAATTCACCTTTAAATGTAATACATCATCATTTTTAAATTAATGTAAGAAAAGGTGTGAAATAAATACCTGTACAACATGGACAGCAGAAAATGACATATTTGAGCTTCAAAGTGCACAATATGGCCCTGTTTTACCTCCTGAGAGCACAAAGAAAAACCTTGATGAAATGATCTCTGACCTATACACAAGTGTGTATAGGTCATGTGGTGGCTCTGGAATACAACAACTAAAAGAAGGGAGCTTACAATGGAAGGACTCCAAGGAAGGACTCAATGGAAGGACATCCAAGACCCAATCTCAATGCCGATCTCAAGCCCCCCAGGGCTGGAACATGGTGCAGAAGGTCTGTCATGGCTGCTGAGTAATCTGCCAGGAATGTAAGGACAACTTTCTCATAGACTTCTTCAGTGCAAACCGAGGCCATGTCAACTGTAATTTACAGGAACTTTTTGAATGACTCATATTTAAATTTAACCTATTTTTATAATTATGGCCTGCACTTCCTATTTTTGACAGAGACCTTTAAATCACAGGGATTTTCAAGGGATTTTTATGGTTCTTTCACTGGTGGGATTACATCGTCTGTATAGGAATGATTTTTCAGAAGATGTCAGTGCGTGGAAGTAGCTTGACTGTCAGAATGACCGATAGGCACACAAAAGGAGTTCAACAGCTGCCTTGCTTGAGGGCCCGGCTTGTTGAAGCTACTGCTAGGAGAAGAAAGGGCAGAGACAGACTTTCTTATCAGCCAAAGGAACGAAGAGCACAGAGTTCTTCCTCCCCAGCCTATTTCTCTGAATAATTCTTGCCCTTTTCAGAACAGGACATTACATGCAATAACTGTGCAGCTTGCTTGTATGGGGTGGGAGCATAGAAACAGGTTTGGTGTGCAATTCAGGTTGGAAATGTGCCTCAGTGAATTGGTGTCATTTATCTCAGATCCTGGTGTAAATGCTATTGTTGCTAGCCAGTCATACTCAGAAGATTGAAATAAATTGAAAGAAACATTCAGTTACGGGGCTTAATTGCTCTACAAAATATTACGCACTGTTACAAATACACTAGAGTAGTGGATTTACCCTCACATGCTTGCATATCTAAAAGAAGTTTGCATTCCTAAGGAAGCAATCCCCTTAACTGCAAATTAAGAGGCTTTAAAAGATCTTTGGCTTGAATGAAAAAAACCAACAACAACAACAAAAAAAAAAAAACCAAAAAAACCTTCTTCTTGGAGCCTAGCCCACATCCCTGGGTATAAAGTCCACTAGGACTTTGTGAGAACATAACCATGTTCTTTATCCAACCTGCAGTTCTGCTCCAGATGCAGAGTTAGAGTGCTACTCATGCCTTGCCAAAAAAACAAATGCGTACCAGAAGCAAAACCAAAAGGTCTATTTGCAATATGAAAATACTGTTTGTTTGCAGAGAAAAAAAATGAACCAACATTTTTTGTTCCCCCCACCTGCCAAAAAAAAAAATCTGCTCAGTGTTTGGGTTTCAAAGGCAAATGTCACAATTGTACCAGAACACCCCAGCAGTAAAACGGCTACCATTTTTCTAGTGTTATACCAATGTCCATCCAGTATATAAAGGCATGAGTGCTGTCAGGATGAAATACAGTAGTTTAATCTTCTGATTTTACACCAAGGCTGTAAAAATTATTTCCTCCTGTGTTTTCCAAAAATGTTTTTGTGACATGAAATGGAGAAAAACAAAAGCCGCATATCCCAGCATGGCTTTTTACCCTTAACATAGATGTGCGATGTTGTCTTTGGACTGACAAAATAGTTTCAACATTTGAAGTGTGTACCTTATTATACTTTACCCTTCCTCTCAGCTGCAGTGCCATTCACAGATTATTAGATTATCTAATCAGTTAATTTGCTTTGAATCAAGAGAAATTCAGAGAAGCTACTCCATGAGCTTTCCATCACTTTT
The DNA here is from genome assembly GCA_011075105.1 of Heteronetta atricapilla. NCBI lineage: Eukaryota > Metazoa > Chordata > Aves > Anseriformes > Anatidae > Heteronetta > Heteronetta atricapilla. The sequence goes on from JAACYQ010020128.1 coordinate 9,243, forward strand.
TTTTTTTTTTTTTTTTTTTTTGCTTAGGATTTTCTACCTTAAGAGAACAACATTAACTCGGACTACAGCAAAAGGCATTTTTTTTTTTTTGGTTTGTTTATTCGTTTGTTTTTTGGCAGAGAGGGGGGCATTTTGTTGTTTTTGCTGTTTTTCTGCAAAGTTCATCTGGTAGACTGAAACTGTTTACAGCTCTTGATATTCTAAGAGGCCAGTACAATCTATTCACTTATTTTCTGTTTAGCTAATCTTATTAGATTGGCAGTTACTTTTGAAACTCACAGCAAGAAAGTTACTCTTTAATCTGACAATACCGCAGAATCAGACTTCTAATGCACTCAAAAAAATATGACAATACAGCCATAGTTTTTGGTGTTTGTTTTTATATTTCTATCAGTTTCATGGGTCACATTTTCAATAAAAGGAATTCATAAATATATGCAAAAAATTCACAGCCTTTCTTAGAAAATGGCATTGCACACACAAGACAAGAACTTTTCAGCTGCATCCAAAATTATAGTTCTTTATATGTGCAAGGGGAAATCCAGCTGTGAAAACAAGTTGAGGAACTGATAATCTTTTGTGCAATTCTAATATGCTCAAAGTATAACACATACATTTCTGTTTTAAATGAAACTATTTCAATGCCTTCATTTTTATCATTTCAATGCCCAGGGACCAATCAGAGAAGTGACTGCCCCAGAGGTGTGCTTTGCTTTTGTGGCCATATTGTCCAGCCATTATTAGTCCAAAACCAGCTAATTACCACGGTCTGCCTTAATATAAAATTATACCAACAATCTAATTTACCTGGGCAGATACAACCTTCTTGTTGGCCACTTCTGGAAATCAGTTTTACTAAAATCGCTGTTACTTTCTTGTGGGTCGTTTCATTAATCATTCAGCACCCTATATTAATTTCGTCCCCTATGGTTCTTTGATGTGTCCACTCTTAACCTATTTTTTGCCATTCTAATAATGTATGTAAATGGTCACCATTTGTTCACCAAAAAACCAAAACTGCTAACTTTCCATTAATACTCTTATCCTCTGTTGTTACGGCTTCGGACCAAAGCCACTCGCTATTTTCTATTATCATAGAGGCACCTTCCAATTCTTGAATCACAATCACAACTATAAGCCACAAAAATAAAACAGTTCTGTGAACTAAATTTCTGCTAACTATATTACTAAATACTCCCGTCCTCATTTTGCTCGACTGAGCTTTAGTTTCAATTCACTGTCACCTTGTGTTACTTTCCAGGGGGCTTCTGGAGCTTTCTTCACTTGAGAATGGTGAATCCAGGCACTCTGTTCATTGATCTTAATTGCAATGAAGGTAGTAAGGAGCACCTGGTATAGTCTTTCCCACTGTGGTTTCAAAGTTTTCTCTACAAGAGACTTAGTTACCTCTTGGGCTTCGGCAGTCCTACTGGGGAAAGCCTCTGGCCATCCTGAAAAGGTATCGGTTAAAACCAGTAAATATTGACACTCCCCTTTTCTTGGAAGTTCATAAAAGTCAATTTGCTGCTGTTGCTCAGGCCCATGGCCTTTTCCAATTTGACCCAATTTTGGTTTGGGGACATTTTTGGGGTTAGTCTGGAGACAAAGATCACATTAAGTTATTTGAGTGATGGTAGCATTTCAGTTTCTGGCAGTAATTTTTCCAATTAGATAGTTATACAAAGCATCTATTACCCAATGTGTTTTCTGGTGTTTTTTCTTTACCAGTGACTACAATAAATTGGAGGGGATGACTAGCTTCCACTTCCCTTCTTTGGTAATAGCCCATCCCTCTTGGTTATATTTTCCCTATTTGACTTTCGATTAATTTTCTATCCTTTTTGTTATATACAGGCTTACCTTCAAGGGGAATCTGCCCGTCTGGGATCAGGGCTCCTTCAGTTGCTACCCCACCTTCTGCTGCTTCTTTTGCCTCTCTGTCCACCAGATCATTTCCTTCCTCCAATTCTGAGCTCACTTTCTGGTGTGCCTTAATGTACATAATTGCTACCTTTTCAGGCGGCTGAATTGCTTCCTATAATCCCATTATTTCTTTTGCATGTTTGATTTTTTTTATTTTTATTTTTTTTTTCTGGCGAGTTCAACAGTCCTCTTTCTTTCCAGATGGCTTCATGTACATGTACAACCCCAAATGCATATCTTGCCTTTTGCTTTTTCTAAAGCATGGGTCAGTGCAATTATCTCAGCCTTTTGTGCAGAGGTACCTGTTGGCAAAGGTCCAGATTCTATTACGTCTTTGTAAGTGGTAGCTGTATACCCAGCATGTCGTTTTCTGCTGATGGCATAGCTGCTCCCATATTTCCACATCATCACAAGGAATGTCCTTCAGATCTGGACAGCTGGAGTAGGTAGCTTTGATGGTGTCCTGGCTCCCCTTGGTTTCTGCTAATTTCAGGAACCTTTGTGGGGAAAGCCAGTGACCGCCTTTCACTTCCAGCACTGTGGACACTGTGATAGAGACACTAGCACAGTTATTTTCTGTCCCAAGGTGAACCTGCGTGCTTCCTGGATATTTAGCACCATTGCTGCAACAGCTCTGAGGCATCTTGGCCATGCCTTGGCGGCAGCATCCAGCTGCTTAGAAAAATAAGCAACTGCCCTTTGATATGGGCCCAGGTCCTGTGGTAGTATTCCCAGGGCAATCCCCGTCCAGGCCACACATGTTGCTTCTGTCTGGGTGGCTATTAGGAGGTCATCTACATACTGCAACAGCCTTCCTTCTCCTGATGGGGCTTCCAGGTCTCCAAGTCCTATGCAAGTGGTTCTCTGAACAAGGTGGTTGAGTTCTTAAATCCCTGAGGCAACCTTGTCTATGTGAGCTGTGTTTTGTACCCACTCTTGGGGCTTATCCAACCAAATGCAAAGATTTTCTGGCTGGCTTCATGGAGAGGGAGGCAAAAGAAGGCATCCTTCAGGTCTAAAATGGTAAACCAAGTTAGCTCTGGTATTAAGCATGTTAATCAATTATCAGGCTAATTCCTTCTCAGTCTTCCTTTCTCAAGGGGTACTGTTTAATTCTAACTGGCTGTTTTCCTTCCTTAAATTTGATTTGTATTGGAAGTGCATTTTTCGCCTTCCCTGGTACATTAGAAGATCATACTCTGGAAAACACTTGACTTAGGATTTCCTTACTAATTTCCTCTTTGATCTCAATAGCTGTCAGAATCAAACTCAACAGTCTTTGATCATTTACCTCCAGAATAATCTCCCCATTTTAAAATGAAATGGTTGCTTGTAATCTCTCCAATAAATCTCTCCCTAGCAGTGACTCCGGGGAGTTGGGCATGTGTAGGAACTTGTTTCCCATATATATATTTCAACAGTTTGCAGAAATATGCTATTTCAAATTGGCCAGTTGCCCGCTTCATTACAACGTAATCATTCCCCACTGATACTAATGCTTTATATAAAACTGAATATGTTGCCCCCACATCCACCAGAAGTTCAGCCTCTTTTCCCTCCTTCCCCAGCTTCATTTTTATAACCAGTGGATCTGTTGGGGTAGATTCCCTCGGTCCTCTTCAGTCATCTTTTCCACACATGACCACCACCTCCCTTCCCCAGTTCCCTTTTCCATTTTTTTTCTGTTCCACGCATTTGTTTTTCCAATGCCCAAATTTCTTACAAACAAGTATTGTCTCTGACTGTTCTTTGTGGAGTGACTCATTCTACTTTGTTTCAAACACATACACTTAAACATTTTCAACACAAAATACCAGGACATTTACGAATAAGACATACAATTATTAACACTCCAGTTAGTATTCCTCCAGCAGCTGCAAACATTACCCAGGTGGCCTTGTCACAATTGTGAGAGGCCCGCTTACCCTTCTCCTGCTTCTTATACAGTCATTAGCAGGTCCATCCTGGCTCCCAAAACTGGGATGCAGTGGTAACCTCGGATTTGCTCAATCTACTCCCAAGATCACTAGTGGCTGCTCTATCGGTCACCAAATCCCCCTTGACTGCTCTATCGGTCAGCCTGTAGGGTACCCTCCTCCCTTACGGGGACTATGCTGCATGCCAGACGTCTCTGCATGATATACCAGCTGCCCCGGCCATGCGTACGACTTACAGGCCCTTCCTGTACTGTAAAACATACCGTTTGTCCGCAGCTTCAGGAGGTCCTTGTCTGCTCCCATTGTGAGTGGCTGGGAGTGGAGTCCCCTCTGAGGAAAATAGTCAGGGTGCACCTAGGGGCATCTGCTCCGCAGTCGATCCTGCATCTGAGCAGAGTGTCTCCTGGCTGGCTCACCAAATGACTCGCGGAAAACTGACTCCACAATCAGTAAGATTGTGAAGTAGGTATGTTTATTCAGTGCTGGGTGCCACGGGGGGTAGTCCCACCACAGTCATGCGTCCCTAATGCAGCAACTTGTTTTGGCTTATATACAGTAAAGAGTTACATATGTATGAAGTTTCCCAGAACACCTATACGTATGCATAACCTGTCCCTGCTTAGTATTAAGATTAGGTCCAAGAAGTAATTTCCATAAACTCCTCCTATCTGCGCTTTCACGGTGCCTTCTGGTGGTGGGCGCTGAAGGTCCTGTTATCTCGAGGCCTTGCATGTTTGTCATTCTTTATCTTGTCCTTTTAAAAACAACCCTCCTTATCTCTGAGCCCTTGGTCACAGTCCAAACCATAAGGTTGGCTTGATCTGGTTCTTGGAGCCCCAGGGGCTCATCTGGAGGCCTAAGCACAGCACAGGTCCACTACTTCGCAAATGTAGCACATATTAAGCAATGAGTGTTGTCTATATATTTATTCTTAATTAGTCATTCTCTAATTTCTAATCCCATGTTTCAGAAGGGATCCAAATTTGATAGCTCACACCAAAATGAGCAAAGGGCTGCTTGTAGTCTCACCTTCTGCTATGCTTGTGGATGTAGATCTCTGTTGTGTGAAGTCATGCAGATGTCACGCATGGGACTGAACAGATGTGCAAAATTCCTGAAAATGGGATTTGTGAGAAGCAAGCAAGTGGGACCACTGTAGCACCAATTTAGTTTGGTTTAAAGTGCTGTGAAATGGCAGCTTGGAGATGTGGCTCCTCAGCTTGGAGGTGTGGTTGCTATAAACTTGTTTTATACCTGTCTAAATCCTGCAGCCAAATGAAGGGAGTACCTCATTTTCCTGCAGTCTCACCCATCCCCAGTATTAACACTAATGAGGCAAGCTAGACAGCCAGACTGTGCTGTCTTGAAACTAAGTTGGGCTTTCATGACACAATGACTATCATGGAAAAGGAAAATATTACCTCCCTGTTCTTGTTTACATAAGGCCAAATAAACACCAACCGGGGTGTAAGAACAAGGGAAGGACCTTATATGTGACAGCACGGGAAGAAAAAGATGGCCTGTATGAACAGCAGCTTGCATTTTAGCGTAATGTGAGGTCTACAAGGGCTGGAGGGATAGCAGATGGACATCACCCTTTTCTGCCACTGAAAGGAGTTGCTCCACTTCCCACCTCCTGAATCCTTTGCTTCTGCCCTCAGGACTTGTGGGCCAGCCCAGCTTGCTGGCACCAATGGTCACTCAGCTCGTTAATTCAACCCGTTAATTAATCCTGCCTGTAAGCCCAGGAGCTGGCACAGGAGACAGACCGGGCCTAAGCAGAACAACACTGGTGGGATCTACACCCTGAACTCTGCTCTGGTGAGTACAGTGTTCAACTTCATGCCCCTCACTACAATAAGGACATGGAGGCCCTGGACTGTGTCCAGCAAAGGGCTACAAGACTGGAGAAGGGCCTGAAACACAACTCCTGTGAGGAGCAGCTGAGGGAACTGAGGTTATTATGTCTGGAGAAGAGGGAGACTCAGGGGAGACCATATTGCTCTCTACAACTATTTGAAAGGAAGGTGTGGGGAACTGGGGGTCAGCCTCTTCTTGCAGGTAACTAGCGATAGGACTAGAAGGAATGGCCTCAAGTTGTGCTAGGGGAGGTTTAGGTTGGAAATCAGGAAACATTTCTTCTCAGGAAGAGTAGTCAGGCATTGGAACGGTTTGCCCAGGGAGGTGATGGCATCACCATCCCTGGGGATGTTCAAGGAAAGGTTGGACGTAATGCTTAGGGACATGGTTTAGTGCATGACGGTGGGAGGGTGATGGTTGGACTAGGCTATCTTGGAGGTCTTCTGCAAGCTGTATGATTCTGTGAGTCTGTGATTTAAAAACGATACTCAAACAGCAATTCCAGCCGCCATGGAGTTCCGGGCGGCCAACCCCCAGGCGGCCTCCGCGCACCCTCCCTGAGCCCCACGTCCCCCTTGCGGTCGCCAAAACCCCCTCAGGCCTCACCCCTCAGCGCCTCGGGAACACCGGGGCGGGCGGACTGCGCAAGCACCTCCTCCGGCGGGCCACAACCCGCGTGGAGGCGGTGGGCAGGGCGGGAGAGGGCGGATCTATTGAAGGGGCGGGGCTAGGAAGACCCCCCGCCCAGTGTCAGGCCCCGCCCCTTCAGGCCCCGCCCCGTCAGTCCGGCGCCGGCTCGCGGCGAGGCCACAAGTTGCCCGGGACGGCGGAGGCGGATCCGTGGGGCTCGGCCCGTGGGGAGAGTGGGACGGTCGTTGGCACGGAGCTCCCCCGCGGTGGGGACCGGGGGCTGACGAGGCTGCCGGGTTCCGAGGGGATGCGAGTTGCGGGCCTGCCCCGCCGCGGCGTGGCGCGGGGGAGGCCGGGCCGGGCCCCGCGGCTCTGAGGAGCTGGAGCCCCCCCGTCCCGCCGGCCCGGGGCCGTCCGGGATGGATCATTTCTGTCAGCAGGTGCAGCAGAAGGATGTGGGCCGCAGGCTGCAGGTCGGGCAGGAGCTGCTGGAATACCTGCGCGACCCCGCGGCGTCCCTGGACGTGGAGCAGGACCCGCAGCGGCTCGACAAAGTGATCGACGAGCTGGCGGCATGGGTCAACTCCAGCAACTTCAAGGTGCGGGGGCGGGGAGGGGCCCGGCGTGCTCCTTAGCCACGCACCGGCACACGGACAGACCGGCATCTGGCTCAGGCTCCTGCCCTTCCTCCCCCAGAGAGCTTTGCTTAATACTTCTCACTTTCTGTTCCTTTTATCATTGCCTAAACATTGCAGTGCATAACATCTTGGGGGACCCCCCCGCAACTATTTTCTTAGCCTGAAATAACATAGCAAGTAATTCTTACTTTTTTTCTTTTTTTTTTCTTTTTTTTTTTATTTTTTGCTACCACTCCCATTCCTTTCCCATGCCCTGCTCTCTGCGCTTGGTGTAATGTTTCCTGGGATTGCCAGTATTTCCTGCAGGCCCCAAACTTAGAAGTGCTATGTGCAAACACTGCTGACTGAGTGCTGTTTCACTGTGCTCGTATTTCTCTCTGTTTAATGACTGAATTGCTTTTTCGGGTTCCAGTTGCAAATTTCAAGTTTTTCTATGCCTTTAGGTGACTTTTTCATAGACGAGAAGTTATTCGGTATTTTTATGGCTACCCAATGATGACTCATGTTTAGCTTTTTTTTTTCCTGGTGCGCTTTTGGCTGACATACAGGAAAACAGTATTTACAGCGGGCATACGGGGGAGTAATACTTGTAAATTTTTCTGCTGTTGGTTAGCCGATAACGATAGACAATGTAGCTTTATTACCAAGGGCAATCGCGTTCGTCTGAGTGCTTTTTTTTTTTTTTTTTTTTTTTTTTTTTTTTTCGTTTACTGCTGTATGTAACTCACTGGTCTGCACTCCCGTCATCTGGTGGCGGTGTTGGTCTGTAATCGTGAGCTCAGGTCTGGCAGCTGGGTGAGAGCCGCCCTTCCTGCTGCGCAGAGTCCCCTGTCTCGTCTCTTAAGACGGTTGTCCTTAGGACCTCTGGACTTAGTGCATTGAGGTTATGTTTTGTTTTTTTTTTTTTTTTTCCTATTTTTGTAGTCTTAGGAGGAAAACATAGGAACACCTTGCAAAGATAGTGTGTTTATGAAATCCTTATTTTTACTCCTTAGATTTGACAATGCTGCGTATTTGGCAGTGTTTGCACATAGCACTTCTAAGTTTGAGGCCTGAAAATGATCAGGCTCAGCTGTACTTGCATGTATCTTGCTTTTTTTTTTTTTTTTTTTTTTTTTTTTTTTTTTTTTTTTTTTTTAAGCAAATTTGTTCCTAAAGGTCAGGTTAGTTAGAGGGAGTAATCTGGGTTTGATGAAGATGATTTACTTGCTTTTGAATTCTTAATCTGAGAATAGTTGTTGG
>MU014188.1:760-22905 GCA_011075105.1 Heteronetta atricapilla
GGGTGGTTTTGGGGGGTTCTTGAGATGGTTTTGGGGTCTCCGAGGTGATTTTGGGGGTTCTCGAGGTAGTTTTGGGGGGTCCCCGAGGTGGTTTTGGTGGGTTCTCAGGGGTTCTGGGGGTCCTCGAGGTGGTTTTGGAGGTTCTCGAGGTGGTTTTGGGGTCCCCGAGGTGGTTTTGGGGTCCTTGAGGTGGTTTTGGTGGGATCTGGGGGGCTTTAGGGCGGGGGCTGGGGTAGTTTTGGGGGTCCTCGAGGTGGTTTTGGAGGGTTCTCAAGGTGGTTTTGGGGTCCCCGAAGTGGTTTTGGGGGATCATCGAGGTGGTTTTGGGGCCCTAGGGTGGTTTGGGGGGGTCTAGAGATGGTTTTGGGGTCCCCGAGGTGGTTTTGGGGTCCCGGGATGGTTTTGGGGTTCTTGTTTGGGTTTTGAGGCTGGTTTTGGAGCAGCTTTGCTGGTTCCTGGGCTTGGTTTTGGGGCTCCCTGGGGCCATTTTGGGGCTGGGGGTTGGGTTTTGGGGGGTCCCAATGACATTTTTGGGGGTCAGGGGATGGGATTTTGGGGTTCCAGGGTGGAATTTCGGGGTTCTTGGTAGGGTTTTTGGGGTGGCTTTGCTGGTTCTTGGGCTTGGTTTTGGGGCTCCCTGGGGCAATTTTGGGGCTGGTGTCCTGGGTTTTTGGGGGTCTCGGGAACAATTTTGGCAACCTGGGGTGGGATTTTGGGGTCCTCGGGTGAGATTTTGGGGTCCTAGGGTGGGATTTTGGGGTTCTTGTTTGGGTTTTGGGGCTGGTTTTGGGGCGGCTTTGCTGGTTCCCGGGCTTGGTTTTGGGGCTCCCTGGGGCCATTTTGGGGCTTGGCGTTGGGGTTTTGGGGGTCCCGTGGATGCTTTTTGGGGTCCCGATGGCATTTTTGGGGGTCCCAGGGTGGGATTTTGGGGTCCCAGGGTGGGATTTTGGGGTTCTTGGTTGGGTTTTTGGGGCTGGTTTTGGGGCGGCTTGGCTGGTTCCTGGGCTTGGTTTTGGGGCTCCCTGGGGCCATTTGGGGGCTGGGGGTTGGGTTTTGGGGGGTCCTGATGACATTTTTTGGGGTCAGGGGATGGGATTTTGGGGTCCCTGCCGGTGACGTGTCCCCATTGTCCCCCCCCCATCCAGCGCCAGGCTCGGTGCCGTGGGCCGCAGTGGCCGAGAGCTCGCGGCTGTGGGACAGCGCCCTTGGCCCCGCCTTCTTACGCGGTATGTGATGTCATCGTGATGTCACCACAACATCACTACTTTGGGGGGGATGGTGATGTCATTGCCTCAACGTGACGTCATCCCGTACCCCGTAGGCTTGGCCGACGCCGGTTGGCTGACGCACCGGCACCAGCTGGCCCCCGACGAATGGCGGCTCGACTGGGCGGGGCTGGAGGGCGGGGTCTCAGAGGACAAGCCCCACCCACCTTGACCACACCCCGTCCCCACCCCCCACGCACGCGCCTTATTTCTCCTAAAATGGCCCCAAAATCAGCGCCGGGGAGCAGGAGGAGCAAAAATAGCGCTTTTTGACGACGGGATCAAATTTTCCCCAGTTTTGGGGGTGATTTACCAAAATGGCAATTTTTTTACCAAAAATGGCATTTTTAATTTTTATTTCCCTTTCTGGACATTTTCCCACCCAAAAAGCAAAGACCAAGGATGTTTTTTTTGGCATTTTTTTTGACGGTTTTGGGGCATTTCGGGGGGAATTCATTGGATTTGGGGCACACCTTTGAGGTTTTGGAGGGGAATCGGGTTTTTTTAGGACATTTTGAGGGTTCCTAAATGCATTGAGAGGATTTTGGGGTTAGATTGAGAGGTTTTGAGGTTTTTGAGCATGTTTTGGCAGTGTTTCTTGGTGGGTTTTGCCCTATTTGAAGAATTTGAGGGCATTCTGGGGGACAAAAGGGGTTTTTGAGGATTTTGGGTGCAATAACAGCATTTTGGGGCGTTTTGTTGAGATTCCGGGGGTTGCCTTGGGGGGGAAGATTTTTGGGGTCATTCCTAACAATTTAGGACCAATTACGGGAATGTGTGTGGGGGGTCATTTTTGATGTTTCTCGAGGTAACATTTTGGGTCATTTCCAGGCTGTTTTGGGGCCGTTTTGGGAGCAGCTTTTTTGGGGGGGGGGAGCGGCTTGCTGGGGGGCATTTTTGGGCTCAATCCGGGCGATTTTGGGACCTCAGGCGAAGTAACCCCAGAGGAAGATGGCGATGGCCGTCATGATGAGTGCGTTGATGTTGACCACTCGGCTCCACACCGGGTCCTCAGGGGGTGGGGCCATGTATTTGGCCCCGCCCCCCACCCGGCCAGGCTCCGCCACTTGGCCCCGCCCCTTGGCCACTTGGCTTTGCCTCCATATCTGGAAGAGGAACGGGATCGACGTGGCCATGGGGGCCCACCTGGAGCCATAGGGTCCCCAAGGCCACCAAGGCCACCGTTGGTGTCCCCAAGGCCACCAGTGATGACCCCAAGCCACCATTGATGTCCCCAAGTCAACGCTGATGTCCCCAAGGCCATCATTGATGCCACAAGGCCACCCATGGTGTCCCCAAGCCACCGTTGATGTCTCCAAGGCCGTCGTTGATGTCCCCAAGTCCACCCATGATGTCCCCAAGCCATCATTGATGCCCCAAGGCCACCCCTGTTGTCCCCAAGTCAACACTGATGTCCCCAAGGCCACCCATGGTGTCCTCAAGGCCACCGTTGGTGTCCCCAAGCCACTGTTGGTGTCCCAAGGGCCACCCGTTGTATCCCCAAGGCCTCTCATAATGTCCCCAAGCCACTGTTGATGTCCCCATGGCCACCCATGATGTCCCCAAGTCAACGTTGATGTCCCCAAGGCCACCATTGGGGTCCTCAAGGCCATCATTGATGTCCCCAGGGCCACCCCTGGTGTCCCCAAGGCCACCGTTGGTGTCCCCAAGCCACCACTGATGTCCCCAAGGCCACCCCTGGTGTCCCCAAGGCCACCGTTATTGTCCTCAAGGCCACCCCTGGTGTCCCCAAGGCCACCGTTATTGTCCTCAAGGCCACCCCTGGTGCCCCAAGGCCACCCCTGGTGTCCCCAAGCCACCACTGATGTCCCCAAGGCCACCTCTGGTGTCCCCAAGGCCACCCCTGGTGTCCCCAAGGCCACCTAGGGGGGGTGTCACCATGGTCACCTGGGTTCCTCGTCTTCCTCCTGTGGTCACCCGTGTCCATTAGGGACACATGGGTCCTTCATCTTCATCATCTCTGGACACTTGGGTCCCTCATCTTCCTCCATGGACACTTGGGTCCTTCATCATCATCTACCTATACTTGGGTCCCTCATCTTCCTCCATGGCCACTTGAGTCCCTCATCTTCATCATCCAGGGACTCTTGGGTCCCTCATCTTCATCATCTAGGGACTCTTGAGTCCCTCATCTTCATCATCTATGGACGTTTGGGTCCTTCATCATCATCTACAACACTTGGGTGCCTCATCTTCCTCCCTGGCTACTTGAGTCCCTCATCTTCATCATCCAGGGACTCTTGAGTCTGTGAAATGTGTCCACTTGATTCGTGTCGTGTATGAAACAATGCTAGGGCCGCACGATGAAATGTAACTTTCTATCTAAGAAAAACAGAGGGATTCATGCACATAGTTCTTGTACTGTGCAAAATAAGAGTCTAGCAATTTGTGTAAATAGAGGGCTTGAAGGACGAGCACTGAGACTCGAGTCTGGGAGATAAGAGGACCAAGGAGTTTTTTTTGGAAACTACTGACTTCTGCATGAGATGCTGCCCAAGCTTCTGATGTTTGGCAAAGGAATCCACCAAATAAGGAGAAAGGGGGAGTTGAAGGACGACCGAAGGACAAAGCCTGGGAGGAAGACTACGAGCCTTCAGCACAAGAGACCCCCAGAAAGACCACCAGAGACTGATACGCATGCGTCCGGAGAGGGTTTGGATTCTCGGAACTAATTATAATAACCCTGCCTTTTCTAGGAATAGTGATGAATATGTATTAGTCTAGGAGCATAAAAATCAGCCTCCTGATGTAACAGGTGTGCGTCTTGGTTGAGCAGAGACTCCCGGTGCACCCAGCGCTGTTTGCTTGCCTCTATTCGCTTACTAAATTACAAACTTTAATTTTAATCCTATTTGGGACTCAAGCATTTATCACAGTCACCAATGATAGGACCCAAGGGAATGGTGTCAAGCTGTGACAGGTGAGGTTCAGGCTGGATATCAGGAAGAGGTTCTTCACTTGAGAGGGTTGCCGCACACTGGAACAGGCTCCCCAGGGACGTAGCCATGGCTCCAAACCTGATGGAGTTTAAGAAGCGTTTGGACTATATTCTTAGTTACATGGTCTGAATTTTTGACAGACGTGTGTATGCCAGGAGTTGGACTCGATGATCCTTATGGGTCCCTTCCAACTGGGGATATTCTATGATTCTAAGATCCTGAACTCCACCACCTCGTGGTCACTACAAGGGCTGGTCCCGATACTCTTATCTCCAACTGGTCCTTTCTCATTCGATAGCGTGAGGTCCAGCAGCACGCCTCCCCTTGCTGGCTTCTCCACCATCTGTGTCATGTAGTTGTCATCAGTGCACTGCAGGAACCTCCTGGGTTTTGTGCCTTGCACTGTGAGCTCTCCCACCGCGTCCCTGTGACTGCAATGAGATCACAGCCTTGCGACTGCGTGGACATCCCCAGTTCTTCCTGCTTGTTCCCTGCACTATGTGCATTAGTATTATTTCTCGTGCTGTGTGTTTGTAAAGAAACGCTTGCATTTCACTCAGCCCCGTGCAGGGCAGACTGAAGGGCCTCGCTGTCATGCAGTTCCTCAAAAAAATGTCACGCAGTCCCATAGCTTATCAATGGCGGGCCTGATTTTGTCCCTGCCCCCCTTCAAATTTAGTTTAGAGCCCTGTCCATCAGCCCTGCTGACTGCTGGGCAAAAATCCCTCAAAGAAAGGTGCTTCCTATCAGGAGTCAGTAGGCTCAGCATCACGTAGACCTCCCCGTGATCAAGAAACCCGAAACGGTGTCGGTGGCACCAGCCTCGGTGCCACGTATTGATCTGCCTGTTCCTTTCAATATTGATCCCCAGTATTGGAAGGAAGGAGGCAATCACTACCCATGCACCCGATCCTATTCGCCTCAAGTCCTCTGCTGTGCCTTGTCCCCCTCTACCATGATTAAAAATAAGAAAAGAAAGGGCAATGATCAGTGAAACTGAGGCAAAACAAACACAGAGACAACAGCAAGTAGCAAAGCTCCTGGTCACATTGGTCAATGGGTTATCAAAGTACCAGCGCTGCTCCCAGGAAGATCAACCTGGACTTATCAGCTAGTAAGACTGTAAAAGTGTGTTGAAGAAACTCTAAGGCTCAGTTTGGAGTTTTAGAAAGCAGAAATTTCATTAATTGTGGCCCCGGGCCCACAGGGGATCGCACCACAAGGTGTGTGACGAGTTGTTCAAGCTACAGAGGCTACATGCAATCAGAGCACATACATCCATCAGATTTCCAAGAAATAATTCATACATTCATACTGTTATTTCCTGGAACCCCTTAGAATATGGAAACGTCCCCGTTTATTTCTACCGGTGGTCTTTTGGGGTCTTCTGGTGGTCGTTGGTAGGCTTCTTCACGGCGTTTGCTGGTTGAACCCAGTTCTTGTGCGTGTTTGGTCTGTCTGTGGTGGATGGCCTGTTCGAACGATGGGTGCCTTATTGGTGCTGGAAGTATTCAAACAGTTTCCGCACAGCATCCTTGAGCTCCTGGTTCCTCATGCTGTAGATGAGGGGGTTCACTGCTGGGGGCACCACTGAGTAGAGAACTGCCAGCACCAGGTCCAAGGACTGGGAGGAGTTGGAAAGGGGCTTCAGGTAGGCAAAGATGGCTGTGCTGAGAAACAGGAAGACCACAGCCAGGTGAGGGAGGCACGTGGAAAAGGCTTTGTGCCGGCCCTGCTCAGAGGGCATCCTCAGCACGACCCTGAAGATCTGCACGTAGGAGAGCATGATGAAAGTGAAACAACCCCAAAATAAAGAAATACTGCCCGTAAGTAACCCAACTTCCCTGAGGTAGACCTCTGAGCAGGAGAGCTTGAGGATCTGGGGGATTTCACAGAAGAACTGGTCCACAGCATTGCCTTGGCAGAGGGGCAGAGAAAATGTATTGGCAGTGTGCAGCAGAGCATTGAGAAAGCCACTGCCCCAGGCAGCTGCTGCCATCTGGGCACAAGCTCTGCTGCCCAGGAGGCTCCCGTAGTGCAGGGGCTTGCAGATGGCAACGTAGCGGTCGTAGGACATGATGGTGAGAATAGAAAACTCTGCTGACATCAGAAAGGGGAAAAGAAAGATCTGTGCAGCACATCCTGCATAGGAAATGGCCCTGGTGTCCCAGAGGGAATTGGCCATGGCTTTGGGGACAGTGGTGGAGATGCAGCCCAGGTCGAGGAGGGCAAGGTTGAGGAGGAAGAAGTACATGGGGGTGTGGAGGCGGTGGTCACAGGTTATAGCTGTAAGGATGAGGCCGTTGCCCAGGAGGGCAGCCAGGTAGATGCCCAGGAAGAGTGTGAAGTGCAGGAGCTGCAGCTCCCGTGTGTGCAAATGCCAGGAGGAGGAACTCGCTGATGGAGCTGCTGTTGGACATGTGCTCCTCTGCTGGTGGATGCTGCCAACGTCGAAAAAACAACAGAAATTTACAAGCCTCTCTGAGCAAAACTCCCTTCATTCCTGAGTCCTCATCCATGTTGCCAGAGACTCACTGTGTCCAGGCTCGTGCGGATTCCTCTTACGCCGTGAGCTCAGCCATCCTGCCACTTAGCTCTCCTTGCCTCCCTTCTCTCCCCGTGCCAGCTGCAGGCAGTGCCCCCAGCCCTGCTGTGCTGTGCAGAGGAGCTGCTCCTGTGAAGAGCTGTCTCTCTCTGCTTGCCAGGAGCTCCCCTTGGGCCCAGGATTAGCACAGGACCAGCCCAAGGCCTCCCTTGCTCTGCCCTTCTGGGCTCTCTGCACAGGTCCCTGGGGCTCCAGGGCTGACAGCAGGGCCCCTCTGGGGACCATGCTTTGAAGCATCTGAAATAATCACCACTTGGTCTTCTCTAAACAACACAGACTGATTCCAGCTGCAGAGTTTGTCTTACCAGAGCGTGCTTTGTAAAGTGCACGTGTTCCCTCTGGACACCCATGAAAAAAAGGAAAAGGCCAGAGAGGGGCTGCTTGTTGCCCTTGTTCAGGTCAGTGCCTAGCTGATGCAATGCAGGCATCTCATCTCGAGCTGGAGGCCTGCAGGCTAAGCAGGATTCAGCTCCCCCCGTGCATCCCCCACACCCACAGGAGCTGAGATTCCTCCTGGTTCAGTCCAGGTGTGCAAATGTGCCTGCATGGGAGCTGCTGCTCGGAGCCCCTGGTCTTTATTCTGATATAAACACTTGGTGAACATCCCCAGCTCTCTCAGCCTCTCTTCACAGGAGAGGTGCTCCAGTCCTCTGATCATCTTTGTGGCCCACGTCTAGACCTGCTTTAATAGGTCATTAGTGAAAACACTGGTCTCAAGACAGAGCCCGGAGGGACACCACTCATCACCAGCCTCCAGCTGGACATAGAACCTGTGAACCCTACTCTCTGTGTGTGGCCAGCGAGCCAATTCCTTACCCACCGGATGGTCCACCCTCCAAATCCACATCTTTCCACTTCAGAGATTAGGATGTTGTGTGGGACTGTGTCAAAGGCCTTACTGAAGCCCAAGTAGATGACATTGGTCAGCCTTCCCTTGTGATGCAGTCACTCCATCACAGAAGGCCACCAGGTTGGTCAGGCAGGATTTATCCTTGGTGGAGCCAGGCTGGCTGTCCCAGATCACCTCTTTGTCCTGCGTGTGCCTTAGCATTGCCTTCAGCAGGATCTGTTTCATGATCTTGCCGGGCACAGAGGTGAGGCTCACTGGTTTCTAGTTCCCTGGGTCCTCCTTTCTTCCCTTTTTAAAAACGGGAGTGATGTTTCCTTTTATCCAGTCACCAGGGACTTCATCTGACTGCAAATACTTTTCAAATATGATGGAGAGAGGCTTGGCGACCACATCAGCCAATTCCCTCAGGACCCTGAGATGCATGTCATCAGAAACCATAGACTTCTAGTTGCTAAGTTGTTTCAGGAGGTCCCAGACTTGCTCTTTGGTTGCAGGGTACAAGGGCTTGTTTCCACTGTCTGTGCATTTCCTCCTTTTGCCTAAGTTTGATCAGCAAGTCCTTGTTCAGCCGTGCCCATTTACTTTCTTCCCTGCTTGATTTACTGCATATGGGAACAGAGAGCTCTTGCGCTCCAAAGAAAATACCCTTAAAGAGTTGCCAGCTCTGATCAGATCCTGTCCTTAAGGACCGTGTCCCATGGCATCTCACCCACTAATTCTTTGAACAGCTGCAAGATGGCTCTCCTCAAGTTCAGGGTCTTTTGCTTTTAGCAGAGCCAGTATCCCTCGAGGTCACCAAGTCAACCAGGGCGTAGTGACTGCAACCCAGGCTTCCTCCAGTCTTAACCTCTTTAATGAGATCTTCCACACTGGTGAGCACCAGGTCCAGTAACACTTCTCCTTTGCTTGGTTTGTCTAATACCTGGATGTGGAATTTGTCCTCATTGCACTCCAGGAGTCTCCTGGGTTGCTTACTTCTGCCACATGGCTTTCCCAGAAAACATCCGGGTGGTTGAAATCCCCCAGGAGGATGAGAGCCTGTGAGCGCGATGCTTCTTGCAGTTGGAGCAAGAAGGCCTCATCGACAAACTCCTCTTGATCGGGCAGCTTGTAGTAGACCCCAACCACAAGATGTCCTTTGTTGGTCTGGTCATTAATTTTTACCCACAGCCTCTCAACCTGCTCATGGCTGTTTCTCAAAGGGAATTCTTTGACCACTGTGAATAAAAGTGAAATATCCTTGTGAAAAGTGGATATCCTTGACCAACGTGAATATCCTCGACCACTCAAAATTAGACCAAACAAGTATACCTGGGGCAAACTAAGTTAAGACAAGTACATATCCCCACCTATGGACGTTATTTAATCCAAGGGGTCTCATTTTAATGGCGTAGGAAAGGTGTCTAGAGCTTGGTCAGGTGCCCAGCACAATTGCCTACAGCTGAGATATACCACATGGGATATCCAGGAAAGCCATAACTTTCTTGAGCTGGGTTTGAGAGAGACACCCTGGGGCCCTGCAGATATGTCAGAAAATGGTTTAACTTGAAAGGGGCCTCTGGGTGTCATCATGTCCAACCCACCAGGGCAAGCAGGGCTACCTAGATGCACTTGTCCAGGACCACGTCCAGACATCTTTTGAATATCTCCAAGGAGGGAGACTCCACCACCTTGCTGGGCAACCCATGCCAGTTCTCAGTCCCCCACAGAGTAAAGAATGTTCTGATGTTCAGAGGGAACCTCCTGGGTCTTGTTCTGCCGTTGGGCACCACTGGAAAAAACATGGCTCCATCCTCTTTGCACCCTCCCTTCAGGTATTTCTATGTGAGATCTCCCTGAGCCTTTTCTTCTCCAGACTAAACAGTTCCAGCTCTCTCAGGCTTTCCTCATAGGAGAGATGCTCCTGTCCTTTCATTATCTTTGTGGTCCTTCACGGGACTCTTTCCAGTGTGTCCCACATCTCTTTTGTAATGGGAAGCGAAACACTGGACACAGCATTCCAATTGTGGTCTTACTATACCCGAGGGGGAAGGATTACTTCCTTCCCTGGCTGGCAACACTCCTAATGCATCCACAAAGACCTGTTGTGGATTAACCTTGGGGGAAAGTGGACTTGTTGCAGTGTGCACCTATGCATGGACACAGTCACTTCATGTCACCTCACCTCCTCCTCTGTGGCCTTGGTCATACGTTCACAGACTCATAGACTCACAGACTCGTAGACTTGTAGACGCATAGACTCATTGTTAGTAGACGCATAGACTCATAGCAGACTCATAGTAGTCTCATAGTAGACTCATAGACTCACAGACTCATAGACTCAGACTCAAAGACTCGTAGACTCACTCACAGACTTGTAGCCTCATAGACTCATTGTTAGTAGACGCATAGACTCATAGTAGACTCATAGTAGACTCAAAGACTCATTGACTCAGCTTCAAAGACTCAATGACTCATAGTCCTTCAGGGATGTACCTTCTACAATGTGGACATATCCACCAATGCAGACCCTTTGGGTTGTCCATGCTCCCATGTAGATTCATCCCAGGCCACAGGCCCTCAAGTTGACACTGGAGTTCCAGCCTGTACAGCAGCACACGGACAGCAGTAATGGCCATTCACCAGCCCGAGTACATGGCCATAGCTCCAACACAGTTTTTCTGTGAGAACGTAAGAGGACGCATGCTGGAGCCACCCTTTCCTGAAGAACAGTGCCCCATAGGAAGAACTGCACGCGGTCTGTGGGATGCTCATGTTGGATCAGTTTGGGAAGGACATCTCTGGGAGGGACCCCATGCTGGAGGAAGGGAAGAGAGTGAGGATGAAGGATCATCGTTAACGAAGCATTATGGACTGACCTCATTCCCCATTCCCCTGCATTGCTTGGGAGGAGAAGGTAGAAGAGGGTAGATGGGGGAAGGTGGTTTTGGTTTGCCTTTGGTTCTCACTGCTCCAGTCTGTTACCAATAGGCAATAAATTACATTAATCTCCCTTAAGGCGAGCCTGTTTTGCCTGTTCGGGTAATATGAGTGATCTCCCTGTCTTTGTCTCAACCCAGAGACGTTTTTTTTTTTTTGGTGGCATTCTCCTCCTTCTGAGGATGGTAAGAGAATGGCATGGTGGTGCTGAGCTACCTAGCAGTGTTAAACCACTACACACAAATAGAAAACCTAGCTTCTTGTGAACTATTGAGATGAAAATTGACTCTATCCCAGCCAAAACCAGAACACTCCCCTCCGGTCCCGTTGGCAGTGTTCACCCAGGGTAATTCTGGAAGATTGTCCTACTAGACCCATACACTCCAATGCCCTATGGGCTGTCCTGCAACAAACCAGGGCACGCAGCCTCAGCCTCAGCATCACTTAGAGCCCTTATTTCTGGTGTTCTGACGGTAGCAAAATGAAACAAAACGCACAAACATGCACACACGCATTTGTTACTGGGTGTGAGTGAACTAGGACTGCTCAAGACTCAAAATTTATCTCAAACTGGCAAGTGCTCTGCTCTTGTAAACGTTAGGTAAGACTTGCGTCCCTCAATCTTCTGAGTCAGAAATCTCTGGGCTTCGAAATGCAAATGTTTGTGAGGGGGGCAATTATTTTATCATTTCCTTTGGAATTTCTCAGACAGTCTATCAAGCATTTTTGTCCCACTGTGAAATGTGTCTTCTTCACAAAAAAGGGAAAAATAATAATCATCACTTCTGCCCCACTCCTGAACGTTGCTTTTGGGGCTTCCTTCCCTGAGAGGTTTCAAACATTAATTGTTTAGGCTTCTTTGCCATGACTAATCTAATTCCCACAGGAATCTGCAGCCAGGACTTACGCAGACCATGGAAAGCATCACTCCATTCTCATGGGATGGAGTACGGCTTGTCAGACCTGAAGGAGAGCCGTGGTTATATTGGCAATGAGAGTGTAAGCCCTTTTTTATTCTAATACTCCAAGCCACATCACCCTGCACCTGCATTTGCTCCACCGTGTTTCTCATGCTGGGTGCTGTGCAATAAGTAACTCAGCTAAAGAGTGAGTTCTGCTGCTGTTACAACATAACCTAGGAATGCGGGATCGTCTTTTCCTCTCTCTGTCTCTGTATTTTGCCTCTCGGTTTCCAGAACTGAAACTCTCATTGAGAATTCAGGCACAGTAGCTTTCAGGAAGGCACCCAAACTAAATACATAGGATGTCCTTCGTGGGGAAGGCAATCATGAAGCAACCAATGTCTAAGCAAGGTAATTTCCCTTGCAAATGCAATGTTTTGCCACTTTGAGCATGTGAAACCAAAAATAACTAATCATATGTTGATGTTTGATGGTAATTTTGACTGACAGTAACAAAGACACTGAAGCAGCTTGGCAGCAAGGGCTTGTCTGCTCAGTCCTTTTTAAGTGAAAAGCTGTAACAAGTATGGGTGACTGCTAAATGGGGAGGAATGGAGACGTGACTGTTAAGAAAAGATCTTTATTTAAAATGACTCAATTGGATTTTCAAAGAGCTGACAGAGGCCGTGTGGGGAACAATGGGGAACACCACAGCTGTGACAGAGTTCATCCTGGTGGGATTTCCTAACAGCCTTGAGGTAGAGATTGTCTTCTTTGTGGTGTTCCTGTTTGTTTATGTAGTCACTGTCCTGGCAAATGCTCTTATCATTGTACTCGTGTATGTAGACTGCCATCTGCATTCTCCCATGTACTACTTCCTCGGTAATTTCTCCTTCATTGAGATCTCCACAACTTCCACTGTGGTGCCAAAAATGCTGGCAAATGTTCTGTCAGGGAAGAAAACCATCTCCTTTGCGGGCTGCTTTAGCCAGCTCTACTTTTACTTCTTCCTTGTTGCAGCAGAGTTCATCCTCTTTGCCATCATGTCCTACGACCGGTATGTGGCAATATGCCACCCGCTGAGGTATCCCACCATCATGACAGGAAGGCTGTGTAACCAGCTTGTCCTGTCTGCGTGGGTGGGTGGCTTGGTCATGATCCTGCCATCAGTGGTCCTCAGAGCCAGGCTGCCCTACTGTGGTCCCAATGTCATTGACCACTACTTCTGTGACAGCGTGCCTCTCCTGCACCTCGCTTGTACAGATGTTTGGTTTGTTGAGTTGAATGATTTGGTGGTGTCTTTGGTCCTGCTCCTTGGTTCCCTGGCATTGACTGCAGCATCCTACGTCTGGATCATTTCAACCGTACTCTGGATCCCGTCTAACCAGGGCAGACGGAAAGCATCTGCCACTTGTGCTTCACATTTCATTGTGGTTTCCCTGGGCTTTGGTATCTCCATCTTCATCTATCTCAGGCCACCCCAGATGAACCTCGTGCACCTCAACAAAATCCTCTCTGTTCTCTCCAGCATTGTCACACCTCTTTTAAACCCTTTCATATTCAGTCTAAGGAATGAGCAGATGAAGGAAGCCTTGAAACGTACTTTGTGCAAGCTCCTGGGGATGACTAAGCAGGCGGGAAAACTATGAGTATCCACCTGGCCAGCAAGAAGTCACTCCTGGAAAAATCTCCACAGGATCTTTTTGTTCAAGTCTCTCTGTTTTTATCTGACAGACGGTTGAAGAACTTATCTTGCTTTTACTTTCTTAAATGCAGGATTGGATTGGGAAAAAAAAAAGGCAACTTAATTCTACTGGATACTAACACCTCCATCAATATAATGCTTAGTCTTTGGAGTGAATGTTGTACGTGAACCAGAGCAGAGGGGGGACTCTCAAGAATAAATGGAGAAAAAGAAGAAAGTGTTAAAGAGACAAGGAAAAGAGCTGGAGAAACTGAATATTGTACTGGAAGAACTCTGAGCTGTGAAAACAACATCACTAACACAGCCTGTCCTGCCACACAAACTAATCCTGAGATGAAAACCAGACAGGAGCTCTGAAAGCATAGCTGCCAAGAAGAGAAAAATATCTCCATTAATAAATAAAAAGACTCACCTCCAAAGATACAGTGGCTTCAAGTACCAAAATGATTGCAAAAGAACTAGAAATGCTCAGCGAGGTGGTAAAGATATTACATTAAAATAATAGTAATAAAATAAAAGGAATGGTTCAATCTTAAGTAATTTGTGACTAACTTAAAGTAATCTTAAGTGATTTCATCTCTTGTAGACAAGTTTTTGAGACATTCTCCAAACCCACAATAACCTAATGGCCTTTGTAGTTCTTTTGGGGGGTTGGGAGTGTTTTTGGTTGGTTGGTTGGTTTTGTGTGGTTTTCTGTCTTGTTTCTGTATCTGTTGGTTTTTAATGTTGTTTTCAGGGTGATCCTCTGAAGGACTTAGATGAATAATCACATGTTCACAGACTCATATTAGTGCTGAGGTTGGAAGGGGAACCTTGGAGATCCCCAGCTGTGGATCCCTGTGGAGCCACCTGAAATTGGCCCTTACCTAACATGGGGCAGCTTCTGGATTCTTGTCACAGAAGCCATCCCTGCTTCAAAAACCTTGCCATGTAAACCCACTAAACAGATGTCAGTGACATTTAGCAAATATAAGTATTAGAGCAAGGTGGAGAAGCGAGGTGGGTGCCTACAGCCTGCAGGGAAAAGGAGGCAAGTGCAGGAAATCCTGTGGTGGAGAAGACCAAGAGTACTGGCAAGGCTGGAAAGCCGCAGCAGAACCAAGGTCTTTATCTCCTGGGCTATGGCAGTTGTCTGTTACTGAGGCTTATGAGGACACATGTTGTGCTCATGACACTGGGACCTTGTTGCCTCCTTGCAACCCAGTGGGAAGGCCAGGAGGTGTCATAGCATTGTCCTTCACAAAGCATCACACACCCCACATCCCACAGCCCCAGGAAGAGCTCTGAGCCATGGGTGAGGGACAGGACCTCCCTTACCAAGAGCTGTGGGCCAGGCTTGGCCTTTGTGCTTCACCAAGCAAACCAAGGCCTTTACTCAGCATCAGAGTCTCCTGCCCAGTACCTTTGCCTGCCTGCAATCATGGCCTCTCGTTGTCTGCTCTAACAAGTCCATGGGGAGACTTTGTCAGTAATGACCCTCACTGGGGCCCATTAATACTCCCAGATAATTCAAAGTTTCCTTCTGACTAAAACTTCTCCTGCAGTTACATCATTCTCCTCTCACTACCTGAAGTTTATGGACTCAGCACCAAATACACTGTGGGGCTCATTACAGTTCAGCCATTTTCATCCAGTCTTCCAGACTTGTACAGTTAATTAATGAGATTTCAATCCTGCAATTAAAGAGGAAGTTTTCAATGAGCACTAAAAAAAAAAATAAATATCTATTTGTAAGCTTACTTCACTTAGCAGCATTCACCATTTTACATGGATCCAAAGTGTCTTCTAAGGAGGTCTGGGTGGTAGGAAAAGCAGTTCCCTTGAAATCCTAGACTGTATGGACAACCTTGCCGCTCACCTCTCCATCCCCACCACTTCTCTCATCAGCCACCATGAATTGCATCAGTTTTCCTTACACCAGACTTCTCCACTGAAGTCTGCAGGTGGATGTTACAGCTCCTTTGCACCAGCTCCTGTCTCCTTACTGAGAAAAATAGATGCATGCAGATTTTTCTTGTTATTTAGTGATAAGTCTTTGTTATTAGTACTTAACAAAAAACACAGCAAAGAAACACGTTAAAAAATAATTAAAAAAAAGGTCTGCAGCAGTGAGCCATATCCAGGTTGCCTCCATTGAGGTGTACCATCCACAAGGGATAACTACACAAAAAACATTTGTCTCAAATAGATAGCA
Organism: Heteronetta atricapilla; assembly: GCA_011075105.1. NCBI lineage: Eukaryota > Metazoa > Chordata > Aves > Anseriformes > Anatidae > Heteronetta > Heteronetta atricapilla. The sequence continues at coordinate 16,161 of MU014188.1, forward strand.
AATGGTAAAAGAGAAATACAGCTACAGAGTTGTCTACATGGGTGATGAGAGGGACTACTGAAAGACAGGCAAGCTTAATTCCCCTGAAGCAACTGGATGCATGAGAAGGATCTGAATGACCAAAGAGCAAGAGCAAGTAGAGGGGAACTCTGCAGAACAATGGAAACTGCACATGTCCAGATAGGGGCTGCAAAGGTGAATTCTGATATCGTCTATTTAATCAGGCAATCTGAAAGGCTAGTCCTACCTGACTAACCTCATCTCCTTCTATGACTGGTGACCTTGGTGACCTTCCTGGTGGATGAGGGAAAGCCTGTTGATGTAGTCTACCTAGCCTTCAGCAAGGCCTTTGACACGATCTTCCATAGTATTCTCCTGGTGAAACTGGCAGCCCATGGCTTGGACAGGTACGCTCTGTGCTAGGTTAAAAGCTGGCTGGGTGACTGGGCCCAGAGAGCGGTGGTGAATGGAGTGAAGTCCAGCTGGTGACCAGCCACCAGTGGTGTTCCCCAAGGGTCTGTGTTGCAGCACATCCTCTTTAAGATCGTTATTGATGATTTGGATGAGGGAATTGAGTGCATCTTCAGCAAGTTTGCAGCTGACACCAAGTTTGGGTGGAAGGTTTGATCAGTAAGGGCCTGCAGGGGGACCTAGACAGGTTGGATCGATGGGCAGAGGACAATGGGATGACGTTGACCATGGCTAAGTGCACATAAGTCTTGCACTTTGGCCACAACCCCATGCAATGCTACAGGTTTGGGGCAGAGTGGCTGGAAAGCTGTGCAGAGGAAAGGGATCTGGGGGTGTTGGTCCACACTTGCCTGAACATGAGCCAGCAATGTGCCCAGGTGGCCAAGAAGGCCAATGCCATCTTGGCTTGTATCAGCAGTAGTGTAGCCAGCAGGACCAGGGAGGGGATCATCCCCCTGTACTCTGCTATGGTGATGCTGCACCTCGAGTACTGTGTTCAGTTTGGGGCCCCTCAGTACAAGAAAGACATTGAGGATTTGGAGCGTGTCCAGAGAAGGGCTATGAAGCTGGTGACGGGCCTGGAACACAAGTCCTGTGAGAAGGAGCTGAGGGAACTGGGGTTGTTTAATCTGGAGAAGAGGAGGCTCAGGGGAGACCTTGTTGCTCTCTCCAGCTACCTGAAAGGAAGTTGTGGGGAGGGGGTCAGCCTCTTCTCACAGATAAGTAATGTTAGGAAAGAGAATGGCCTCGAGTTTCACCAGAGGGGTGAGAGTTAGGATAGAAATTAGGAGACATTTCTTCTCAGGAAGAGGGGTCAGGCACTGGGATGGGTTGCCCAGGGAGTGGTGGAGTCACCGTCCCTGGGGGTGTTCAAGGAAAGGTTGGACCTGGTTCTTAGGGACATGGTTTAGTGGGTGACATTGACAGTAAGGTGATGGTTGGACCAGATGATCTTGGAGGTCTTTTCCAACCTTAATGATTTGATGACTCTATGATTCCATGTCTGGGGAGTTGAAGTGCACCACATAAGAGACAGAGTTCTGGCAATGCAACTACAGGGGAAGATGAATATTTTTTCTCCTGATGTAATAAACATCCTTAAATATGATCATTTTGGTTTCATGGCACACCTCAGTTATTGTGTCAGAAGTGTTCAATCATTTCAGCTGATTGCAGTGTGCTGATTGAAGTGAAATGTTTGAAATTCTTAAAACAAACCTATAGGATATCCTCAGGCTTACAGCAATAACGTGACATTTTTTTGTCATGCATGGAGTCCTGATGCCACAAAATCCTCCCTTTCTGGACTGTTCAGGCCAGCCCTCACTCCTGGCACAAAGCAAATCTGTGACTTGTCAACCTCTCCTGACTGCTAGAGGAAAACAGGGTGAAAAAGTTCCCTGAAATGCTCCATTTTGAATGCCTAAATTTGCTCCAATCATACTGTAGTTTCTCTGTTTCTTGGTGGTATATTTATATTTTCTGTCTCTATAGTGATATGTGCAGAAGGAGGGCAGGAGGTGCTCCAAGCATTAGAGCAGAAGTTCCCCTGCAGCCCATGGAGAGGCCAATGGAGGAACAGGCCGTCCTCTTGCAGCTCACGGATACCACATGGAGCAGATCTCCATGCTGCAGCCCATGGAGGAGTCCCAGGTGGAGCAGGTGGATGTGGCCTGGAAGAGGCTGCAGCTCATGGACAGCCCCCGCAGGAGCAGGCCCTGGGCCTGTGGAGAGGAGCCCACACAGGAGCAGGTAATCTGTCAGGAGCTGCTGCCCGTGGGAGACCCAGGTTGGACCAGTTTGTTCCTAATGCCGAAGTGATCGGCTCTGGGGCAGACGCATTCTGCAGCGGAGTGGGGGATCAAGACAGGCAGGGCTGTTTTTCTTGGCATCAAGGTCACTCGAAGCAGCCAAGGGAGCTGCCAGGAGCCGGCAGCCCTCACAAGGGAGGCGTTGGTGGAGCCAGCAGCGCTCCCTCCCCGGGCTGTTCAAAGGCAGCCCCTAGGGAGTGCGAGCCACCAGGAGCATGGCGACCAGGAGCATGGCGACCAGGAGCATGGCGACCAGGAGCATGGCGACCAGGAGCATGGCGACCAGGGCATGGCACGTCAGAAGAGCGGGGCGCGGCAGTTTGCGCAGCAGTTTGCACAGGCAAGGCAAACAGGGAGGGCTCCTCAGCACTCCTTTGCAGCGGTCTTTCCCTTCAGTACTTGTAAACTGCTTGCGAGGAGCCTGGCTATGGTGTAAACCAGCCAGAAAACCATGGTGTCCACATCTCTCGCGGCCTCTCCAGCCACAGTCACCAGTGTGGCTACTCAGACAGAGGGCTCGGGGAAACATGTGGCCATCCAGGTCTTGGGCTGCAGAGAGTGCCTGAGTCTTCTGTCGGTATCCAACAACAGCAGCAAGGGGTATGCTTGTGGGAGGTGTGCCCAGACTGAAGAGCTGCTTGGCCAGGTAGCGGAGCTTCGGGAGGAGGTGAGCAGGCTGAGGAGCATCAGGGAGTCACAGAGGGAAATTGAGTGGTGGAGGTGTACTCTACCCTCTCTGAGACAGACATACAAGCCTGCCACAGCACAGGTGTCTCCTGCTACGCAGAAGACAACAGTTCCCTCATCCCACCAGGCAGTAGGAGGAGACCTAGGCCAAGGGGCGGAATGGAGGCAGGTTCCTGTTCGGGGTGGTAGGCAATCCCTGTCCCTGCCCACCTCACCTTCCCTTCTACCCTTATATAACAGGTATGAGGGTCTAGAACATGACGGTCAGAACAACAAAGTAGACGAAAGCCCGTCCCAGTTGGAGAGGGTGCCTAAGGCAAGGCAACCTACCCCCCGCATTGCTACATCGTCTGACAAAAAAGAAAGAAGGGTTATTGTCATGGGGGACTCCCTTCTGAAAGGGAATGCCGACTGGACCCAACCCACAGGGAAGTCTGTTGCCTCCCTGGGGCTTGGGTGAGAGACTTTGCTAGAAAGTCAAGTGCCTAGTATGACTCACTGACTACTACCTGCTATTGGCCTTTCAGACTGGTAATGACAAGGTAGCAATGAGAAGTCCGAGAGCAATCAAAAGGGACCTTAGGGCTTAGGGGTGACCACTTAAAGGATCAGGGGCACAGGTTGTGTTTGCCTCTGTCCTTCTGATAGGGGGGCTTGATACTGACAAGCAGGCTTATCACATTAACGTGGCTTCGGGACTGGTGTAACCAGCAGAACTTTGGGTTTTTCAATCACGGGAAGGTCTATGTGACACCAGGCCTGCTGGCACCGGATGGGATGCACCTCTCTCAGAGACGGGTAAGGGTTTTTGGTCAGGAGATGGCAGGGCTGGTAGACAGGGCTTTAAACTAGAGCTGAAGGGGGAAGGGGATAAAACCAGGCATGCTGGTAATGAGCTAAGTGATGGCGCACTAGAATCAGAGGGACTGTGTGCCAGTGAGGTCCTTTGGTTAGATCCACAAGGTGCTGCGTGCAGGGAGGTATATTTGAAGTGCTTCTACGCAAACGCACGCAGTATGAGGAATAAAATGGATAAGCTAGAAGTCTTGGCCCAGTCCCACAGCTATGACATCATTGGCATAAATGAAATCTGGAGGGATGAGTCCTGTGGCTGGTGTGCTGCAGTAGATGGTTACAGGCTCTTCAGGGGGGACAGGCAGGGTAGGCGAAGTGGCGGGGTGGTGATGTATGTGAAGCATGGGCTGGACTGTGTGGAACTTCTGGTTGGTGATGGTGTGGTGGTTTTACCATGCTAGGCAGCTGAACACCACAACCGCTCTCTCACTCCCCTCCTCAGAAGAGGAGGGGAAGAAGGAAAGGAAAGAACAACTCACGGGTTGAGATAAGGATAATTTAATTAAAGGGAAAAAAAAATATTAAGGAAATATTATTATTAATTGAACAATTCAACTAAAGGGAAAAAAAAGGAAAGGGGAAAAGGGAGGGGGGAAGGAATAACAAAACAAAACAAGTAAAGGCTATGTGGAAGTGCAAAGGAAAGAAATTACTCTCTACTTCCTACAAATGAGCGATGCTTCACCACGTCCTTGAAGTAGGGCCTCAACACACGTAGCCGGTGTTCGGGAGGAGGACAGATGTTTTCACGAGAGCCCACCCCTCCACTCTGTTTCCTTTTCCCACCTTTTATTGCTGAGTGTGACATCATATGGTATGGAATATCCCTTTGGTTGGTTTAGGTCAGCTGCCCTGGTGATGTTTCTTTCTCACTTTTTTACCCACCCCTTAGGAGGCTTAGAGAGAGCCCTGATGCAGTGCCAGCACTTCCCAGCAGCAGACGCAACACCAGTGTGACACCACTGCTGTTCTAGCTACAAGTGCAGAGCACAGCACTGTATGGGCTGCTGCAGGGACAGTTAACATCCCAGCCAGACCCAGTACAGATAGCAAGGTGAGAGCCTCTGGGTAAGGATTAAGGGATGAACAAATAAGGGGGATGTCGTTGTGGGAGTCTATTACAGACAACCTGACCAGGATGACAACACCAATGAATTATTCTTTACAGAACTGAGAGATGCCTCAAGATCAACTCCCCTTGTCCTTATGTGGACTTCAACTTGCCAGATGTCAACTGGCATCACCACACGGCTGACACGAGCAAGTCCAGGAGGTTCATAAAGCACCTAGATGATAACTTCCTCGTGCAGGTGCTAAGGAAGCCAACTAGGAAAGGTGCCCTCCTAGATCTGTTGCTAGAGAACAGAGAGGGTCTTGTGGGAGACGTGGCAATCGGCAGCCATCTCAGTCATAGTGACCATGAAGAGGTTGAGTTTAGAATTTATGGTAACAGAAGGAAAACTGCCACCAAAACTTCAGCCCTGGATTTGGGGAAAGCAGACTTCAGGCTGCTCAGGGAACTAGTCAGCAAGGTCTCCTGGGAAACTGGTTTTGAAGGCACTGGTGTCCATCAGTGCTGGTCTATCTTTCTGCACTTCCTCCTAAAAGCACAAGATCAGGCGATTCCAAAATATTGGAAGTCAGGCAGGTGGGCCAGGAGGCCGGCCTGGCTGACCAGGGATCTTCAAAACATGGAAAACATAGAAAACATAAGTCCGCTGCTTGGTGGGGAAGGTCTCCTGACAGACAATGACGTAGGCAAAGCAGAGACGTTTAATGCTTCTTTGCCTCTGTCTTCAACGCTGATGATGGGCTTCGGGACCCAGAGTGCCATTCCCGCAGTGGGAATGACAAACTCCCAACCGACCCTGAACATGTGCAGGATTTGCTGCTCCACCTGGATCTATACAAGTCCATGGGTCCAGATGGGATTCATCCCAGGGTGCTTAAAGAGTTGGCTGATGTCATTTTGGACCTCTCTCAATTATTTTTCAATGATCTTGGGAATCTGAAGAGGTCCCAGTAGACTGGAAGCTGGCAAATGTTGTGCCAATTTTCAAGAAGGACAAGAAAGAAGACCCTCCTGCCTGCTGGGGCCTTTCCCCCAGCTCCAGAGAACATAGGAAGAAATGGAAGCTGAGAAGAGTGAATTTCTCATGCCTTATTTATTTTCCTTATCTACCCAGTAAGACTAGTTCTATAGGTACACTGGAGGATTGGTTCAAAGTAAATAAAATAATGAATAGGTAGGAGGCTAAGAAGAGCATTATTCAAATCAAAATAACAAGTTTCAGAACATAATCATATAGATAATTTGCCCTTGGAGATTGCCCTCACATTCCCTGAATATACCTGTGAATCCAGTTAGGATTATATGCACATTATTAATGCTGAAGATGCACATATGCAAATAGATTACTTACTATGTCTTTGAGCTCTTGGTTCCTCATGCTGTAGATGAGGGGATTCACAAATGGAGGCACCACTGAGTACAGAAACGTCATTACCATGTCCAGGGACAGAGAAGAAATGGAGGGGGGCTTCAGGTGGGCAAATAAGACAGTGCTGATAAATAGGGATACCACAGCCAGGTGAGGAAGGCATGTAGAAAAGGCTTTGTGCCTTCCCAGCTGAGACGGCATCCTCAGCACAGCCCTGAAGATCTGCACATAGGACACCACAATGAAAACAAAACAACCAAATGCAAAGCAAGCACTAAGCACTAGAAACACAAATTCCCTTGGACAGGAGCTGGAGCAGGAGAGCTTGAGGATGGAGGGGATTTCACAGAAGAACTGGTCCACTGCATTGCCTTGGCAGAGGGGCAGAGAAAATGTATTGGCAGTGTGCAGCAGAGCATTGAGAAAACCACAGCCCCAGGCAGCTGCTGCCATCTGGGCACAAGCTCTGCTGCCCAGGAG